>CAXIES010000148.1:0-48521 GCA_964023965.1 Melinopterus prodromus
ACGGTGGCGTCACTTTTTAATTGGTGGAAAAGCTGAACCAACCGCAGCACAAGAATTTCGACGGTCAGAAAAAAGAATTCGACGGTGGCGTCACTTTTTAATTGGTGGAAAAGCTGAACCAACCGCAGAACAAGAATTTCGACGGTCAGAAAAAAGAATTCGACGGTGGCGTCACTTTTTAATTGGTGGAAAAGCTGAACCAACCGCAGGACAAGAATTTCGACGGTCAGAAAAAAGAATTCGACGGTGGCGTCACTTTTTAATTGGTGGAAAAGCTGAACCAACCGCAGGACAAGAATTTCGACGGTCAGAAAAAAGAATTCGACGGTGGCGTCACTTTTTAATTGGTGGAAAAGCTGAACCAACCGCAGAACAAGAATTTCGACGGTCAGAAAAAAGAATTCGACGGTGGCGTCACTTTTTAATTGGTGGAAAAGCTGAACCAACCGCAGGACAAGAATTTCGACGGTCAGAAAAAAGAATTCGACGGTGGCGTCACTTTTTAATTGGTGGAAAAGCTGAACCAACCGCAGGACAAGAATTTCGACGGTCAGAAAAAAGAATTCGACGGTGGCGTCACTTTTTAATTGGTGGAAAAGCTGAACCAACCCAGGACAAGAATTTCGACGGTCAGAAAAAAGAATTCGACGGTGGCGTCACTTTTTAATTGGTGGAAAAGCTGAACCAACCGCAGCACAAGAATTTCGACGGTCAGAAAAAAGAATTCGACGGTGGCGTCACTTTTTAATTGGTGGAAAAGCTGAACCAACCGCAGTCCAAATTTTTTTTCTGTCCGTCGAAATTTTTTTTCTTCGGTTAGTTCATCTTTCCCACCGTCGAAATTTTTTTTCTGTCCGTCGAAATTTTTTTTCTTCGGTTAGTTCATCTTTCCCACCGTCGAAATTTTTTTTCTGTCCGTCGAAATTTTTTTTCTTCGGTTAGTTCATCTTTCCCACCGTCGAAATTTTTTTTCTGACCGTCCAAATTTTTTTTCTGTCCGTCGAAATTTTTTTTCTTCGGTTAGTTCATCTTTCCCACCGTCCAAATTTTTTTTCTGTCCGTCGAAATTTTTTTTCTTCGGTTAGTTCATCTTTCCCACCGTCGAAATTTTTTTTCTGACCGTCCAAATTTTTCTTCTGTCCGTCGAAATTTTTTTTCTTCGGTTAGTTCATCTTTCCCACCGTCCAAATTTTTTTTCTGTCCGTCGAAATTTTTTTTCTTCGGTTAGTTCATCTTTCCCACCGTCGAAATTTTTTTCTGACCGTCGAAATTTTTTTTCTGTCCGTCGAGTTTTTTTTTCTTCGGTTAGTTCATCTTTCCCACCGTCGAAATTTTTTTTCTGACCGTCCAAATTTTTTTTCTGTCCGTCGAAATTTTTTTCTTCGGTTAGTTCATCTTTCCCACCGTCCAAATTTTTTTTCTGTCCGTCGAAATTTTTTTTCTTCGGTTAGTTCATCTTTCCCACCGTCCAAATTTTTTTTCTGTCCGTCGAAATTTTTTTTCTTCGGTTAGTTCATCTTTCCCACAGTCGAAATTTTTTTTCTGACCGTCCAAATTTTTTTTCTGTCCGTCGAGATTTTTTTTCTTCGGTTAGTTCATCTTTCCCACCGTCGAAATTTTTTTTCTGTCCGTCGAAATTTTTTTTCTTCGGTTAGTTCATCTTTCCCACCGTCGAAATTTTTTTTCTGACCGTCCAAATTTTTTTTCTGTCCGTCGAAATTTTTTTTCTTCGGTCAGTTCATCTTTCCCACCGTCGAAATTTTTTTTCTGACCGTCGAAATTTTTTTTCTTTGGTTAGTTCATCATTCCCACCGTCGAAATTTTTTTTCTGACCGTCCAAATTTTTTTTCTGTCCGTCGAAATTTTTTTTCTTCGGTTAGTTCATCTTTCCCACCGTCCAAATTTTTTTTCTGTCCGTCGAAATTTTTTTTCTTCGGTTAGTTCATCTTTCCCACCGTCGAAATTTTTTTTCTGTCCGTCGAAATTTTTTTTCTTCGGTTAGTTCATCTTTCCCACCGTCGAAATTTTTTTTCTGTCCGTCGAATTTTTTTTTCTTCGGTTAGTTCATCTTTCCCACCGTCCAAATTTTTTTTCTGACCGTCCAAATTTTTTTTCTGTCCGTCGAAATTTTTTTTCTTCGGTTAGTTCATCTTTCCCACCGTCGAAATTTTTTTCTGACCGTCGAAATTTTTTTTCTGTCCGTCGAATTTTTTTTTCTTCGGTTAGTTCATCTTTCCCACCGTCGAAATTTTTTTTCTGACCGTCCAAATTTTTTTTCTGTCCGTCGAAATTTTTTTTCTTCGGTCAAGTTCATCTTTCCCACCGTCGAAATTTTTTTTCTGACCGTCGAAATTTTTTTTCTTTGGTTAGTTCATCTTTCCCACCGTCGAAATTTTTTTTCTGACCGTCCAAATTTTTTTTCTGTCCGTCGAAATTTTTTTTCTTGGCCCAGTTCATCTTTCCCACCGTCGAAATTTTTTTTCTGACCGTCCAAATTTTTTTTCTGTCCGTCGAAATTTTTTTTCTTCGGTTAGTTCATCTTTCCCACCGTCGAAATTTTCTTCTGACCGTCGAAATTTTTTTTCTGTCCGTCGAATTTTTTTTCTTCGGTTAGTTCACCAATTAAAGATGAACTAACCGAAGAAAAAAAATTTCGTCGGACAGAAAAAAAATATCGACGGTGGGAAAGATGAACTAACCGAAGAAAAAAAATTTCGACCGACAGAAAAAAAATTTCGACGGTCAGAAAAAAAATTTCGACGATGGGAAGGATGAACTAACCGAAGAAAAAAATTTCGACGGACAGAAAAAAAATTTCGACGGTCAGAAAAAAAAATTCGACGGTGGGAAAGATGAACTAACCGAAGAAAAAAAATTTCGTCGGACAGAAAAAAAATTTCGACGGTCAGAAAAAAAATTTCGACGGTGGGAAAGATGAACTAACCGAAGAAAAAAAATTTCGTCGGACAGAAAAAAAATTTCGACGGTCAGAAAAAAAATTTCGACGGTGGGAAAGATGAACTAACCGAAGAAAAAAAATTTCGACGGACAGAAAAAAAAATTTCGACGGTCAGAAAAAAAATTTCGACGGTGGGAAAGATGAACTAACCGAAGAAAAAAAATTTCGACGGACAGAAAAAAAAATTCGACGGTCAGAAAAAAAATTTCGACGGTGGGAAAGATGAACTAAACGAAGAAAAAAAATTTCGTCGGACAGAAAAAAAATTTCGACGGTCAGAAAAAAAATTTCGACGGTGGGAAAGATGAACTAACCGAAGAAAAAAAATTTCGTCGGACAGAAAAAAAAATTCGACGGTGGGAAAGATGAACTAACCGAAGAAAAAAAATTTCGTCGGACAGAAAAAAAATTTCGACGGTCAGAAAAAAAATTTCGACGGTGGGAAAGATGAACTAACCGAAGAAAAAAAATTTCGTCGGACAGAAAAAAAATTTCGACGGTCAGAAAAAAAATTTCGACGGTGGGAAAGATGAACTAACCGAAGAAAAAAAATTTCGTCGGACAGAAAAAAAATTTCGACGGTCAGAAAAAAAATTTCGACGGTGGGAAAGATGAACTAACCGAAGAAAAAAAATTTCGTCGGACAGAAAAAAAATTTCGACGGTCAGAAAAAAAATTTCGACGGTGGGAAAGATGAACTAACCGAAGAAAAAAAATTTCGTCGGACAGAAAAAAAATTTCGACGGTCAGAAAAAAAATTTCGACGGTGGGAAAGATGAACTAACCGAAGAAAAAAAATTTCGTCGGACAGAAAAAAAATTTCGACGGTCAGAAAAAAAATTTCGACGGTGGGAAAGATGAACTAACCGAAGAAAAAAAATTTCGTCGGACAGAAAAAAAATTTCGACGGTCAGAAAAAAAATTTCGACGGTGGGAAAGATGAACTAACCGAAGAAAAAAAATTTCGACGGACAGAAAACAAATTTCGACGGTCAGAAAAAAATTTCGACGGTGGGAAAGATGACCTAACCGAAGAAAAAAATTTCGACGGACAGAAAAAAAATTTGGACGGTCAGAAAAAAAATTTCGACGGTGGGAAAGATGAACTAACCGAAGAAAAAAAAATTCGACGGACAGAAAAAAAATTTGGACGGTCAGAAAAAAAATTTGGACGGTGGGAAAGATGAACTAACCGAAGAAAAAAAATTTCGACAGACAGAAAAAAAATTTCGACGGTCAGAAAAAAAATTTCGACGGTGGGAAAGATGAACTAACCGAAGAAAAAAAATTTCGTCGGACAGAAAAAAAATTTCGACGGTCAGAAAAAAAATTTCGACGGTCAGAAAAAAAATTTCGACGGACAGAAAAAAAATTTCGACGGTCAGAAAAAAAATTTCGACGGTGGGAAAGATGAACTAACCGAAGAAAAAAAATTTCGTCGGACAGAAAAAAAATTTCGACGGTCAGAAAAAAAATTTCGACGGTGGGAAAGATGAACTAACCGAAGAAAAAAAATTTCGTCGGACAGAAAAAAAATTTCGACGGTCAGAAAAAAAATTTCGACGGTGGGAAAGATGAACTAACCGAAGAAAAAAAATTTCGTCGGACAGAAAAAAAATTTCGACGGTCAGAAAAAAAATTTCGACGGTGGGAAAGATGAACTAACCGAAGAAAAAAAATTTCGACGGACAGAAAACAAATTTCGACGGTCAGAAAAAAATTTCGACGGTGGGAAAGATGACCTAACCGAAGAAAAAAATTTCGACGGACAGAAAAAAAATTTGGACGGTCAGAAAAAAAATTTCGACGGTGGGAAAGATGAACTAACCGAAGAAAAAAAAATTCGACGGACAGAAAAAAAATTTGGACGGTCAGAAAAAAAATTTGGACGGTGGGAAAGATGAACTAACCGAAGAAAAAAAATTTCGACAGACAGAAAAAAAATTTCGACGGTCAGAAAAAAAATTTCGACGGTGGGAAAGATGAACTAACCGAAGAAAAAAAATTTCGTCGGACAGAAAAAAAATTTCGACGGTCAGAAAAAAAATTTCGACGGTCAGAAAAAAAATTTCGACGGACAGAAAAAAAATTTGGACGGTCAGAAAAAAAATTTTGACGGTGGGAAAGATGAACTAACCGAAGAAAAAAAATTTCGACGGACAGAAAAAAAATTTGGACGGTCAGAAAAAAAATTTCGACGGTGGGAAAGATGAACTAACCAAAGAAAAAAAATTTCGTCGGACAGAAAAAAAAATTCGACGGTCAGAAAAAAAATTTCGACGGTGGGAAAGATGAACTGACCGAAGAAAAAAAATTTCGACGGACAGAAAAAAAATTTGGACGGTCAGAAAAAAAATTTCGACGGTGGGAAAGATGAACTAACCGATGAAAAAAAATTTCGTCGGACAGAAAAAAAATTTCGACGGTCAGAAAAAAAATTTCGACGGTGGGAAAGATGAACTAACCGAAGAAAAAAAATTTCGTCGGACAGAAAAAAAATTTCGACGGTCAGAAAAAAAATTTCGACGGTGGGAAAGATGAACTAACCGAAGAAAAAAAATTTCGTCGGACAGAAAAAAAATTTCGACGGTCAGAAAAAAAATTTCGACGGTGGGAAAGATGAACTAACCGAAGAAAAAAAATTTCGTCGGACAGAAAAAAAATTTCGACGGTCAGAAAAAAAATTTCGACGGTGGGAAAGATGAACTAACCGAAGAAAAAAAATTTCGACGGACAGAAAAAAAATTTCGACGGTCAGAAAAAAAATTTCGACGGTGGGAAAGATGAACTAACCGAAGAAAAAAAATTTCGACGGACAGAAAACAAATTTCGACGGTCAGAAAAAAATTTCGACGGTGGGAAAGATGACCTAACCGAAGAAAAAAATTTCGACGGACAGAAAAAAAATTTGGACGGTCAGAAAAAAAATTTCGACGGTGGGAAAGATGAACTAACCGAAGAAAAAAAATTTCGACGGACAGAAAAAAAATTTGGACGGTCAGAAAAAAAATTTGGACGGTGGGAAAGATGAACTAACCGAAGAAAAAAAATTTCGACAGACAGAAAATTTCGACGGTCAGAAAAAAAATTTCGACGGTGGGAAGGATGAACTAACCGAAGAAAAAAAAATTCAACGGACAGAAAAAAAATTTCGACGGTCAGAAAAAAATTTCGACGGTGGGAAAGATGAACTAACCGAAGAAAAAAAATTTCGACGGACAGAAAAAAAATTTCGACGGTGGGAAAGATGAACTAACCGAAGAAAAAAAAATTCAACGGACAGAAAAAAAATTTCGACGGTCAGAAAAAAATTTCGACGGTGGGAAAGATGAACTAACCGAAGAAAAAAAATTTCGACGGACAGAAAAAAAATTTGGACGGTCAGAAAAAAAATTTGGACGGTGGGAAAGATGAACTAACCGAAGAAAAAAAATTTCGTCGGACAGAAAAAAAAATTCGACGGTGGGAAAGATGAACTAACCGAAGAAAAAAAATTTCGTCGGACAGAAAAAAAATTTCGACGGTCAGAAAAAAAATTTCGACGGTGGGAAAGATGAACTAACCGAAGAAAAAAAATTTCGTCGGACAGAAAAAAAATTTCGACGGTCAGAAAAAAAATTTCGACGGTGGGAAAGATGAACTAACCGAAGAAAAAAAATTTCGTCGGACAGAAAAAAAATTTCGACGGTCAGAAAAAAAATTTCGACGGTGGGAAAGATGAACTAACCGAAGAAAAAAAATTTCGTCGGACAGAAAAAAAATTTCGACGGTCAGAAAAAAAATTTCGACGGTGGGAAAGATGAACTAACCGAAGAAAAAAAATTTCGACGGACAGAAAAAAAATTTCGACGGTCAGAAAAAAAAATTCGACGGTGGGAAAGATGAACTAACCGAAGAAAAAAAATTTCGACGGACAGAAAACAAATTTCGACGGTCAGAAAAAAATTTCGACGGTAGGAAAGATGACCTAACCGAAGAAAAAAATTTCGACGGACAGAAAAAAAATTTGGACGGTCAGAAAAAAAATTTCGACGGTGGGAAAGATGAACTAACCGAAGAAAAAAAATTTCGACGGACAGAAAAAAAATTTGGACGGTCAGAAAAAAAATTTGGACGGTGGGAAAGATGAACTAACCGAAGAAAAAAAATTTCGACAGACAGAAAAAAAATTTCGACGGTCAGAAAAAAAATTTCGACGGTGGGAAAGATGAACTAACCGAAGAAAAAAAATTTCGTCGGACAGAAAAAAATTTCGACGGTCAGAAAAAAAATTTCGACGGTCAGAAAAAAAATTTCGACGGACAGAAAAAAAATTTGGACGGTCAGAAAAAAATTTTGACGGTGGGAAAGATGAACTAACCGAAGAAAAAAAATTTCGACGGACAGAAAAAAAATTTGGACGGTCAGAAAAAAAATTTCGACGGTGGGAAAGATGAACTAACCAAAGAAAAAAAATTTCGTCGGACAGAAAAAAAAATTCGACGGTCAGAAAAAAAATTTCGACGGTGGGAAAGATGAACTGACCGAAGAAAAAAAATTTCGACGGACAGAAAAAAAATTTGGACGGTCAGAAAAAAAATTTCGACGGTGGGAAAGATGAACTAACCGATGAAAAAAAATTTCGTCGGACAGAAAAAAAATTTCGACGGTCAGAAAAAAAATTTCGACGGTGGGAAAGATGAACTAACCGAAGAAAAAAAATTTCGTCGGACAGAAAAAAAATTTCGACGGTCAGAAAAAAAATTTCGACGGTGGGAAAGATGAACTAACCGAAGAAAAAAAATTTCGTCGGACAGAAAAAAAATTTCGACGGTCAGAAAAAAAATTTCGACGGTGGGAAAGATGAACTAACCGAAGAAAAAAAATTTCGTCGGACAGAAAAAAAATTTCGACGGTAAGAAAAAAAATTTCGACGGTGGGAAAGATGAACTAACCGAAGAAAAAAAATTTCGACGGACAGAAAAAAAATTTCGACGGTCAGAAAAAAAATTTCGACGGTGGGAAAGATGAACTAACCGATGAAAAAAAATTTCGTCGGACAGAAAAAAAATTTCGACGGTCAGAAAAAAAATTTCGACGGTGGGAAAGATGAATTAACCGAAGAAAAAAAATTTCGTCGGACAGAAAAAAAATTTCGACGGTCAGAAAAAAAATTTCGACGGTGGGAAAGATGAACTAACCGAAGAAAAAAAATTTCGTCGGACAGAAAAAAAATTTCGACGGTCAGAAAAAAAATTTCGACGGTGGGAAAGATGAACTAACCGAAGAAAAAAAATTTCGTCGGACAGAAAAAAAATTTCGACGGTCAGAAAAAAAATTTCGACGGTGGGAAAGATGAACTAACCGAAGAAAAAAAATTTCGACGGACAGAAAAAAAATTTCGACGGTCAGAAAAAAAATTTCGACGGTGGGAAAGATGAACTAACCGAAGAAAAAAAATTTCGACGGACAGAAAACAAATTTCGACGGTCAGAAAAAAATTTCGACGGTGGGAAAGATGACCTAACCGAAGAAAAAAATTTCGACGGACAGAAAAAAAATTTGGACGGTCAGAAAAAAAATTTCGACGGTGGGAAAGATGAACTAACCGAAGAAAAAAAATTTCGACGGACAGAAAAAAAATTTGGACGGTCAGAAAAAAAATTTGGACGGTGGGAAAGATGAACTAACCGAAGAAAAAAAATTTCGACAGACAGAAAATTTCGACGGTCAGAAAAAAAATTTCGACGGTGGGAAGGATGAACTAACCGAAGAAAAAAATTTCGACGGACAGAAAAAAAATTTCGACGGTCAGAAAAAAAATTTCGACGGTGGGAAAGATGAACTAACCGAAGAAAAAAAATTTCGTCGGACAGAAAAAAAATTTCGACGGTCAGAAAAAAAATTTCGACGGTGGGAAAGATGAACTAACCGAAGAAAAAAAATTTCGTCGGACAGAAAAAAAATTTCGACGGTCAGAAAAAAAATTTCGACGGTGGGAAAGATGAACTAACCGAAGAAAAAAAATTTCGACGGACAGAAAAAAAAATTCGACGGTCAGAAAAAAAATTTCGACGGTGGGAAAGATGAACTAAACGAAGAAAAAAAATTTCGTCGGACAGAAAAAAAATTTCGACGGTCAGAAAAAAAATTTCGACGGTGGGAAAGATGAACTAACCGAAGAAAAAAAATTTCGTCGGACAGAAAAAAAAATTCGACGGTGGGAAAGATGAACTAACCGAAGAAAAAAAATTTCGTCGGACAGAAAAAAAATTTCGACGGTCAGAAAAAAAATTTCGACGGTGGGAAAGATGAACTAACCGATGAAAAAAAATTTCGTCGGACAGAATAAAAATTTCGACGGTCAGAAAAAAAATTTCGACGGTGGGAAAGATGAACTAACCGAAGAAAAAAAATTTCGTCGGACAGAAAAAAAATTTCGACGGTCAGAAAAAAAATTTCGACGGTGGGAAAGATGAACTAACCGAAGAAAAAAAATTTCGTCGGACAGAAAAAAAATTTCGACGGTCAGAAAAAAAATTTCGACGGTGGGAAAGATGAACTAACCGAAGAAAAAAAATTTCGTCGGACAGAAAAAAAATTTCGACGGTCAGAAAAAAAATTTCGACGGTGGGAAAGATGAACTAACCGAAGAAAAAAAATTTCGACGGACAGAAAAAAAATTTCGACGGACAGAAAAAAAATTTCGACGGTGGGAAAGATGAACTAACCGAAGAAAAAAAATTTCGTCGGACAGAAAAAAAATTTGGACGGTCAGAAAAAAAATTTCGACGGTGGGAAAGATGAACTAACCGAAGAAAAAAATTTCGACGGACAGAAAAAAAATTTGGACGGTCAGAAAAAAAATTTCGACGGTGGGAAAGATGAACTAACCGAAGAAAAAAAAATTCAACGGACAGAAAAAAAATTTCGACGGTCAGAAAAAAATTTCGACGGTGGGAAAGATGAACTAACCGAAGAAAAAAAATTTCGACGGACAGAAAAAAAATTTGGATGGTCAGAAGAAAAATTTGGACGGACAGAAAAAAAATTTCGACGGTGGGAAAGATGAACTAACCGAAGAAAAAAAATTTCGTCGGACAGAAAAAAAATTTCGTCGGACAGAAAAAAAATTTCGACGGTCAGAAAAAAAATTTCGACGGTGGGAAAGATGAACTAACCGAAGAAAAAAAATTTCGACGGACAGAAAAAAAAATTTCGACGGTCAGAAAAAAAATTTCGACGGTGGGAAAGATGAACTAACCGAAGAAAAAAAATTTCGACGGACAGAAAAAAAAATTCGACGGTCAGAAAAAAAATTTCGACGGTGGGAAAGATGAACTAAACGAAGAAAAAAAATTTCGTCGGACAGAAAAAAAATTTCGACGGTCAGAAAAAAAATTTCGACGGTGGGAAAGATGAACTAACCGAAGAAAAAAAATTTCGTCGGACAGAAAAAAAAATTCGACGGTGGGAAAGATGAACTAACCGAAGAAAAAAAATTTCGTCGGACAGAAAAAAAATTTCGACGGTCAGAAAAAAAATTTCGACGGTGGGAAAGATGAACTAACCGAAGAAAAAAAATTTCGTCGGACAGAAAAAAAATTTCGACGGTCAGAAAAAAGATTTCGACGGTGGGAAAGATGAACTAACCGAAGAAAAAAAATTTCGTCGGACAGAAAAAAAATTTCGACGGTCAGAAAAAAAATTTCGACGGTGGGAAAGATGAACTAACCGAAGAAAAAAAATTTCGTCGGACAGAAAAAAAATTTCGACGGTCAGAAAAAAAATTTCGACGGTGGGAAAGATGAACTAACCGAAGAAAAAAAATTTCGTCGGACAGAAAAAAAATTTCGACGGTCAGAAAAAAAATTTCGACGGTGGGAAAGATGAACTAACCGAAGAAAAAAAATTTCGTCGGACAGAAAAAAAATTTCGACGGTCAGAAAAAAAATTTCGACGGTGGGAAAGATGAACTAACCGAAGAAAAAAAATTTCGACGGACAGAAAACAAATTTCGACGGTCAGAAAAAAATTTCGACGGTGGGAAAGATGACCTAACCGAAGAAAAAAATTTCGACGGACAGAAAAAAAATTTCGACGGTCAGAAAAAAAATTTCGACGGTGGGAAAGATGAACTAACCGAAGAAAAAAAATTTCGACGGACAGAAAACAAATTTCGACGGTCAGAAAAAAATTTCGACGGTGGGAAAGATGACCTAACCGAAGAAAAAAATTTCGACGGACAGAAAAAAAATTTGGACGGTCAGAAAAAAAATTTCGACGGTGGGAAAGATGAACTAACCGAAGAAAAAAAATTTCGACGGACAGAAAAAAAATTTGGACGGTCAGAAAAAAAATTTGGACGGTGGGAAAGATGAACTAACCGAAGAAAAAAAATTTCGACAGACAGAAAATTTCGACGGTCAGAAAAAAAATTTCGACGGTGGGAAGGATGAACTAACCGAAGAAAAAAATTTCGACGGACAGAAAAAAAATTTCGACGGTCAGAAAAAAAATTTCGACGGTGGGAAAGATGAACTAACCGAAGAAAAAAAATTTCGTCGGACAGAAAAAAAATTTCGACGGTCAGAAAAAAAATTTCGACGGTGGGAAAGATGAACTAACCGAAGAAAAAAAATTTCGTCGGACAGAAAAAAAATTTCGACGGTCAGAAAAAAAATTTCGACGGTGGGAAAGATGAACTAACCGAAGAAAAAAAATTTCGACGGAGAGAAAAAAAAATTTCGACGGTCAGAAAAAAAATTTCGACGGTGGGAAAGATGAACTAACCGAAGAAAAAAAATTTCGACGGACAGAAAAAAAAATTCGACGGTCAGAAAAAAAATTTCGACGGTGGGAAAGATGAACTAAACGAAGAAAAAAAATTTCGTCGGACAGAAAAAAAATTTCGACGGTCAGAAAAAAAATTTCGACGGTGGGAAAGATGAACTAACCGAAGAAAAAAAATTTCGTCGGACAGAAAAAAAAATTCGACGGTGGGAAAGATGAACTAACCGAAGAAAAAAAATTTCGTCGGACAGAAAAAAAATTTCGACGGTCAGAAAAAAAATTTCGACGGTGGGAAAGATGAACTAACCGATGAAAAAAAATTTCGTCGGACAGAAAAAAAATTTCGACGGTCAGAAAAAAAATTTCGACGGTGGGAAAGATGAACTAACCGAAGAAAAAAAATTTCGTCGGACAGAAAAAAAATTTCGACGGTCAGAAAAAAAATTTCGACGGTGGGAAAGATGAACTAACCGAAGAAAAAAAATTTCGTCGGACAGAAAAAAAATTTCGACGGTCAGAAAAAAAATTTCGACGGTGGGAAAGATGAACTAACCGAAGAAAAAAAATTTCGTCGGACAGAAAAAAAATTTCGACGGTCAGAAAAAAAATTTCGACGGTGGGAAAGATGAACTAACCGAAGAAAAAAAATTTCGACGGACAGAAAAAAAATTTCGACGGACAGAAAACAAATTTCGACGGTCAGAAAAAAATTTCGACGGTGGGAAAGATGACCTAACCGAAGAAAAAAATTTCGACGGACAGAAAAAAAATTTGGACGGTCAGAAAAAAAATTTCGACGGTGGGAAAGATGAACTAACCGAAGAAAAAAAATTTCGACGGACAGAAAAAAAATTTGGACGGTCAGAAAAAAAATTTGGACGGTGGGAAAGATGAACTAACCGAAGAAAAAAAATTTCGACAGACAGAAAAAAAATTTCGACGGTCAGAAAAAAAATTTCGACGGTGGGAAAGATGAACTAACCGAAGAAAAAAAATTTCGTCGGACAGAAAAAAATTTCGACGGTCAGAAAAAAAATTTCGACGGTCAGAAAAAAAATTTCGACGGACAGAAAAAAAATTTGGACGGTCAGAAAAAAATTTTGACGGTGGGAAAGATGAACTAACCGAAGAAAAAAAATTTCGACGGACAGAAAAAAAATTTGGACGGTCAGAAAAAAAATTTCGACGGTGGGAAAGATGAACTAACCAAAGAAAAAAAATTTCGTCGGACAGAAAAAAAAATTCGACGGTCAGAAAAAAAATTTCGACGGTGGGAAAGATGAACTGACCGAAGAAAAAAAATTTCGACGGACAGAAAAAAAATTTGGACGGTCAGAAAAAAAATTTCGACGGTGGGAAAGATGAACTAACCGATGAAAAAAAATTTCGTCGGACAGAAAAAAAATTTCGACGGTCAGAAAAAAAATTTCGACGGTGGGAAAGATGAACTAACCGAAGAAAAAAAATTTCGTCGGACAGAAAAAAAATTTCGACGGTCAGAAAAAAAATTTCGACGGTGGGAAAGATGAACTAACCGAAGAAAAAAAATTTCGTCGGACAGAAAAAAAATTTCGACGGTCAGAAAAAAAATTTCGACGGTGGGAAAGATGAACTAACCGAAGAAAAAAAATTTCGTCGGACAGAAAAAAAATTTCGACGGTAAGAAAAAAAATTTCGACGGTGGGAAAGATGAACTAACCGAAGAAAAAAAATTTCGACGGACAGAAAAAAAATTTCGACGGTCAGAAAAAAAATTTCGACGGTGGGAAAGATGAACTAACCGAAGAAAAAAAATTTCGACGGACAGAAAACAAATTTCGACGGTCAGAAAAAAATTTCGACGGTGGGAAAGATGACCTAACCGAAGAAAAAAATTTCGACGGACAGAAAAAAAATTTGGACGGTCAGAAAAAAAATTTCGACGGTGGGAAAGATGAACTAACCGAAGAAAAAAAATTTCGACGGACAGAAAAAAAATTTGGACGGTCAGAAAAAAAATTTGGACGGTGGGAAAGATGAACTAACCGAAGAAAAAAAATTTCGACAGACAGAAAATTTCGACGGTCAGAAAAAAAATTTCGACGGTGGGAAAGATGAACTAACCGAAGAAAAAAAATTTCGTCGGACAGAAAAAAAATTTCGACGGTCAGAAAAAAAATTTCGACGGTCAGAAAAAAAATTTCGACGGACAGAAAAAAAATTTGGACGGTCAGAAAAAAAATTTTGACGGTGGGAAAGATGAACTAACCGAAGAAAAAAAATTTCGACGGACAGAAAAAAAATTTGGACGGTCAGAAAAAAAATTTCGACGGTGGGAAAGATGAACTAACCAAAGAAAAAAAAATTCGACGGACAGAAAAAAAAATTTCGACGGTCAGAAAAAAAATTTTTACGGTGGGAAAGATGAACTAACCGAAGAAAAAAAATTTCGTCGGACAGAAAAAAAAATTCGACGGTCAGAAAAAAAATTTCGACGGTGGGAAAGATGAACTGACCGAAGAAAAAAAATTTCGACGGACAGAAAAAAAATTTGGACGGTCAGAAAAAAAATTTCGACGGTGGGAAAGATGAACTAACCGAAGAAAAAAAAATTCAACGGACAGAAAAAAAATTTCGACGGTCAGAAAAAAATTTCGACGGTGGGAAAGATGAACTAACCGAAGAAAAAAAATTTCGACGGACAGAAAAAAAATTTGGACGGTCAGAAGAAAAATTTGGACGGTGGGAAAGATGAACTAACCGAAGAAAAAAAATTTCGACGGACAGAAAAAAAAATTCGGCGGTGGGAAAGATGAACTAACCGAAGAAAAAAAAATTCGACGGACAGAAAAAAAATTTGGACGGTCAGAAAAAAAATTTGGACGGTGGGAAAGATGAACTAACCGAAGAAAAAAAAATTCGACGGACAGAAAAAAAATTTGGACGGTCAGAAAAAAAATTTCGACGGTGGGAAAGATGAACTAACCGAAGAAAAAAAATTTCGACGGACAGAAAAAAAATTTCGGCGGTGGGAAAGATGAACTAACCGAAGAAAAAAAATTTCGACGGACAGAAAAAAAATTTGGACGGTCAGAAAAAAAATTTGGACGGTGGGTAAGATGAACTAACCGAAGAAAAAAAATTTCGTCGGACAGAAAAAAAATTTCGACGGTCAGAAAAAAAATTTCGACGGTGGGAAAGATGAAGTAACCGAAGAAAAAAAATTTCGACGGACAGAAAAAAAATTTCGACGGTCAGAAAAAAAATTTCGACGGTGGGAAGGATGAACTGACCGAAGAAAAAAAATTTCGACGGACAGAAAAAAAATTTGGACGGTCAGAAAAAAAATTTCGACGATGGGAAAGATGAACTGACCGAAGAAAAAAAATTTCGACGGACAGAAAAAAAATTTTGACGGTCAGAAAAAAAATTTAGACGGTGGGAAAGATGAACTAACCAAAGAAAAAAAATTTCGACGGACAGAAAAAAAATTTCGACGGTCAGAAAAAAAATTTCGACGGTGGGAAAGATGAACTGACCGAAGAAAAAAAATTTCGACGGACAGAAAAAAAAATTCGGCGGTGGGAAAGATGAACTAACCGAAGAAAAAAAAATTCGACGGACAGAAAAAAAATTTGGACGGTCAGAAAAAAAATTTGGACGGTGGGAAAGATGAACTAACCGAAGAAAAAAAAATTCGACGGACAGAAAAAAAATTTGGACGGTCAGAAAAAAAATTTCGACGGTGGGAAAGATGAACTAACCGAAGAAAAAAAATTTCGACGGACAGAAAAAAAATTTCGGCGGTGGGAAAGATGAACTAACCGAAGAAAAAAAATTTCGACGGACAGAAAAAAAATTTGGACGGTCAGAAAAAAAATTTGGGCGGTGGGTAAGATGAACTAACCGAAGAAAAAAAATTTCGTCGGACAGAAAAAAAATTTCGACGGTCAGAAAAAAAATTTCGACGGTGGGAAAGATGAAGTAACCGAAGAAAAAAAATTTCGACGGACAGAAAAAAAATTTCGACGGTCAGAAAAAAAATTTCGACGGTGGGAAGGATGAACTGACCGAAGAAAAAAAATTTCGACGGACAGAAAAAAAATTTTGACGGTCAGAAAAAAAATTTAGACGGTGGGAAAGATGAACTAACCAAAGAAAAAAAATTTCGACGGACAGAAAAAAAATTTCGACGGTCAGAAAAAAAATTTCGACGGTGGGAAAGATGAACTGACCGAAGAAAAAAAATTTCGACGGGCAGAAAAAAAATTTGGACGGTCAGAAAAAAAATTTCGACGGTGGGAAAGATGAACTAACCGAAGAAAAAAAATTCGACGGACAGAAAAAATTTCGACGGTCAGAAAAAAATTTCGACGGTGGGAAAGACGAAGAAAAAAAATTTCGACGGACAGAAAAAAAATTTGGACGGTCAGAAAAAAAATTTGGACGGTGGGAAAGATGAACTAACAAAAGAAAAAAAATTTCGACGGACAGAAAAAAAATTTCGACGGTCAGAAAAAAAATTTTGACGGTGGGAAAGATGAACTGACCGAAGAAAAAAAATTTGGACGGTCAGAAAAAAAATTTGGACGGTCAGAAAAAAAATTTCGACGGTGGGAAAGATGAACTAACCGAAGAAAAAAAAATTCGACGGACAGAAAAAAAATGTCGACGGTGGGAAAGATGAACTAACCGAAGAAAAAAAATTTCGACGGACAGAAAAAAAATTTGGACGGTCAGAAAAAAAATCTGGACGGTGGGAAAGATGAACTAACCGAAGAAAAAAAATTCCGACGGTCAGAAAAAAAATTTCGACGATCAGAAAAAAAATTTCGACGGTGGGAAAGATGAACTAACCGAAGGAAAAAATTTCGACGGACAGAAAAAAAATTTGGACGGTCAGAAAAAAAATTTCGTCGGTGGGAAAGATGAAGTAACCGAAGAAAAAAAATTCGTCGGACAGAAAAAAAATTTCGACGGTCAGAAAAAAAATTTCGACGGTGGGAAAGATGAAGTAACCGAAGAAAAAAAATTTCGACGGACAGAAAAAAAATTTCGACGGTCAGAAAAAAAAATTCGACGGTGGGAAGGATGAACTGACCGAAGAAAAAAAATTTCGACGGACAGAAAAAAAATTTGGACGGTCAGAAAAAAAATTTCGACGATGGGAAAGATGAACTGACCGAAGAAAAAAAATTTCGACGGACAGAAAAAAAATTTTGACGGTCAGAAAAAAAATTTAGACGGTGGGAAAGATGAACTAACCAAAGAAAAAAAATTTCGACGGACAGAAAAAAAATTTCGACGGTCAGAAAAAAAATTTCGACGGTGGGAAAGATGAACTGACCGAAGAAAAAAAATTTCGACGGGCAGAAAAAAAATTTGGACGGTCAGAAAAAAAATTTCGACGGTGGGAAAGATGAACTAACCGAAGAAAAAAAAATTCGACGGACAGAAAAAAAATTTCGACGGTCAGAAAAAAATTTCGACGGTGGGAAAGATGGAACTAACTGAAGAAAAAAAATTTCGACGGACAGAAAAAAAATTTGGACGGTCAGAAAAAAAATTTGGACGGTGGGAAAGATGAACTAACCAAAGAAAAAAAATTTCGACGGACAGAAAAAAAATTTTGACGGTCAGAAAAAAAATTTAGACGGTGGGAAAGATGAACTAACCAAAGAAAAAAAATTTCGACGGACAGAAAAAAAATTTCGACGGTCAGAAAAAAAATTTCGACGGTGGGAAAGATGAATTGACCGAAGAAAAAAAATTTCGACGGGCAGAAAAAAAATTTCGACGGTCAGAAAAAAATTTCGACGGTGGGAAAGATGAACTAACCGAAGAGAAAAAATTTCGACGGACAGAAAAAAAATTTGGACGGTCAGAAAAAAAATTTGGACGGTGGGAAAGATGAACTAACCAAAGAAAAAAAATTTCGACGGACAGAAAAAAAATTTCGACGGTCAGAAAAAAAATTTTGACGGTGGGAAAGATGAACTGACCGAAGAAAAAAAATTTCGACGGGCAGAAAAAAGATTTGGACGGTCAGAAAAAAAATTTCGACGGTGGGAAAGATGAACTAACCGAAGAAAAAAAAATTCGACGGACAGAAAAAAAATTTCGACGGTGGGAAAGATGAACTAACCGAAGAAAAAAAATTTCGACGGACAGAAAAAAAATTTGGACGGTCAGAAAAAAAATTTGGACGGTGGGAAAGATGAACTAACCGAAGAAAAAAAATTCCGACGGTCAGAAAAAAAATTTCGACGGTCAGAAAAAAAATTTCGACGGTGGGAAAGATGAACTAACCCAAGAAAAAAAATTTCGACGGACAGAAAAAAAATTTCGACGGTGGGAAAGATGAACTGACCGAAGAAAAAAAATTTCGACGGGCAGAAAAAAAATTTGGACGGTCAGAAAAAAAAATTTCGACGGTGGGAAAGATGAACTAACCGAAGAAAAAAAAATTCGACGGACAGAAAAAAAATTTCGACGGTCAGAAAAAAATTTCGACGGTGGGAAAGATGAACTAACCGAAGAAAAAAAAATTCGACGGTCAGAAAAAAAATTTCGACGGTGGGAAAGATGAACTAACCGAAGAAAAAAAAATTCGACGGACAGAAAAAAAATTTCGACGGTCAGAAAAAAAATTTAGACGGTGGGAAAGATGAACTAACCAAAGAAAAAAAATTTCGACGGACAGAAAAAAAATTTCGACGGTCAGAAAAAAAATTTCGACGGTGGGAAAGATGAACTGACCGAAGAAAAAAAATTTCGACGGGCAGAAAAAAAATTTCGACGGTCAGAAAAAAATTTCGACGGTGGGAAAGATGAACTAACCGAAGAGAAAAAATTTCGACGGACAGAAAAAAAATTTGGACGGTCAGAAAAAAAATTTGGACGGTGGGAAAGATGAACTAACCAAAGAAAAAAAATTTCGACGGACAGAAAAAAAATTTCGACGGTCAGAAAAAAAATTTTGACGGTGGGAAAGATGAACTGACCGAAGAAAAAAAATTTCGACGGGCTGAAAAAAGATTTGGACGGTCAGAAAAAAAATTTCGACGGTGGGAAAGATGAACTAACCGAAGAAAAAAAAATTCGACGGACAGAAAAAAAATTTCGACGGTGGGAAAGATGAACTAACCGAAGAAAAAAAATTTCGACGGACAGAAAAAAAATTTGGACGGTCAGAAAAAAAATTTGGACGGTGGGAAAGATGAACTAACCGAAGAAAAAAAATTCCGACGGTCAGAAAAAAAATTTCGACGGTCAGAAAAAAAATTTCGACGGTGGGAAAGATGAACTAACCCAAGAAAAAAAATTTCGACGGACAGAAAAAAAATTTCGACGGTGGGAAAGATGAACTGACCGAAGAAAAAAAATTTCGACGGGCAGAAAAAAAATTTGGACGGTCAGAAAAAAAAATTTCGACGGTGGGAAAGATGAACTAACCGAAGAAAAAAAAATTCGACGGACAGAAAAAAAATTTCGACGGTCAGAAAAAAATTTCGACGGTGGGAAAGATGAACTAACCGAAGAAAAAAAAATTCGACGGTCAGAAAAAAAATTTCGACGGTGGGAAAGATGAACTAACCGAAGAAAAAAAAATTCGACGGACAGAAAAAAAATTTCGACGGTCAGAAAAAAAATTTCGGCGGTGGGAAAGATGAACTGACCGAAGAAAAAAAATTTCGACGGACAGAAAAAAAATTTGGACGGTCAGAAAAAAAATTTCGACGGTGGGAAGGATGAACTAACCGAAGGAAAAAATTTCGACGGACAGAAAAAAAATTTCGACGGTGGGAAAGATGAACTAACCGAAGAAAAAAAATTTCGTCGGACAGAAAAAAAATTTGGACGGTCAGAAAAAAAATTTCGACGGTGGGAAAGATGAACTAACCGAAGAAAAAAATTTCGACGGACAGAAAAAAAATTTGGACGGTCAGAAAAAAAATTTCGACGGTGGGAAAGATGAACTAACCGAAGAAAAAAAAATTCAACGGACAGAAAAAAAATTTCGACGGTCAGAAAAAAATTTCGACGGTGGGAAAGATGAACTAACCGAAGAAAAAAAATTTCGACGGACAGAAAAAAAATTTGGACGGTCAGAAGAAAAATTTGGACGGACAGAAAAAAAATTTCGACGGTGGGAAAGATGAACTAACCGAAGAAAAAAAATTTCGACGGACAGAAAAAAAATTTGGACGGTGGGAAAGATGAACTAACCGAAGAAAAAAAATTTCGACGGACAGAAAAAAAATTTCGACGGACAGAAAAAAAATTTGGACGGTCAGAAAAAAAATTTCGACGGTGGGAAGGATGAACTAACCGAAGGAAAAAATTTCGACGGACAGAAAAAAAATTTGGACGGTCAGAAAAAAAATTTCGTCGGTGGGAAAGATGAAGTAACCGAAGAAAAAAAATTTCGTCGGACAGAAAAAAAATTTCGACGGTCAGAAAAAAAATTTCGACGGTGGGAAAGATGAAGTAACCGAAGAAAAAAAATTTCGACGGACAGAAAAAAAATTTCGACGGTCAGAAAAAAAAATTCGACGGTGGGAAGGATGAACTGACCGAAGAAAAAAAATTTCGACGGACAGAAAAAAAATTTGGACGGTCAGAAAAAAAATTTCGACGATGGGAAAGATGAACTGACCGAAGAAAAAAAATTTCGACGGACAGAAAAAAAATTTTGACGGTCAGAAAGAAAATTTAGACGGTGGGAAAGATGAACTAACCAAAGAAAAAAAATTTCGACGGACAGAAAAAAAATTTCGACGGTCAGAAAAAAAATTTCGACGGTGGGAAAGATGAACTGACCGAAGAAAAAAAATTTCGACGGGCAGAAAAAAAATTTGGACGGTCAGAAAAAAAATTTCGACGGTGGGAAAGATGAACTAACCGAAGAAAAAAAAATTCGACGGACAGAAAAAAAATTTCGACGGTCAGAAAAAAATTTCGACGGTGGGAAAGATGAACTAACTGAAGAAAAAAAATTTCGACGGACAGAAAAAAAATTTGGACGGTCAGAAAAAAAATTTGGACGGTGGGAAAGATGAACTAACCAAAGAAAAAAAATTTCGACGGACAGAAAAAAAATTTTGACGGTCAGAAAAAAAATTTAGACGGTGGGAAAGATGAACTAACCAAAGAAAAAAAATTTCGACGGACAGAAAAAAAATTTCGACGGTCAGAAAAAAAATTTCGACGGTGGGAAAGATGAACTGACCGAAGAAAAAAAATTTCGACGGGCAGAAAAAAAATTTCGACGGTCAGAAAAAAATTTCGACGGTGGGAAAGATGAACTAACCGAAGAAAAAAAATTTCGACGGACAGAAAAAAAATTTGGACGGTCAGAAAAAAAATTTGGACGGTGGGAAAGATGAACTAACCAAAGAAAAAAAATTTCGACGGACAGAAAAAAAATTTCGACGGTCAGAAAAAAAATTTTGACGGTGGGAAAGATGAACTGACCGAAGAAAAAAAATTTCGACGGGCAGAAAAAAGATTTGGACGGTCAGAAAAAAAATTTCGACGGTGGGAAAGATGAACTAACCGAAGAAAAAAAAATTCGACGGACAGAAAAAAAATTTCGACGGTGGGAAAGATGAACTAACCGAAGAAAAAAAATTTCGACGGACAGAAAAAAAATTTGGACGGTCAGAAAAAAAATTTGGACGGTGGGAAAGATGAACTAACCGAAGAAAAAAAATTCCGACGGTCAGAAAAAAAATTTCGACGGTCAGAAAAAAAATTTCGACGGTGGGAAAGATGAACTAACCCAAGAAAAAAAATTTCGACGGACAGAAAAAAAATTTCGACGGTGGGAAAGATGAACTGACCGAAGAAAAAAAATTTCGACGGGCAGAAAAAAAATTTGGACGGTCAGAAAAAAAATTTCGACGGTGGGAAAGATGAACTGACCGAAGAAAAAAAATTTCGACGGGCAGAAAAAAAATTTGGACGGTCAGAAAAAAAATTTCGACGGTGGGAAAGATGAACTAACCGAAGAAAAAAAAATTCGACGGACAGAAAAAAAATTTCGACGGTCAGAAAAAAATTTCGACGGTGGGAAAGATGAACTAACCGAAGAAAAAAAATTTCGACGGTCAGAAAAAAAATTTCGACGGTGGGAAAGATGAACTAACCGAAGAAAAAAAAATTCGACGGACAGAAAAAAAATTTCGACGGTCAGAAAAAAAATTTCGGCGGTGGGAAAGATGAACTGACCGAAGAAAAAAAATTTCGACGGACAGAAAAAAAATTTGGACGGTCAGAAAAAAAATTTCGACGGTGGGAAGGATGAACTAACCGAAGGAAAAAATTTCGACGGACAGAAAAAAAATTTCGACGGTGGGAAAGATGAACTAACCGAAGAAAAAAAATTTCGTCGGACAGAAAAAAAATTTGGACGGTCAGAAAAAAAATTTCGACGGTGGGAAAGATGAACTAACCGAAGAAAAAAATTTCGACGGACAGAAAAAAAATTTGGACGGTCAGAAAAAAAATTTCGACGGTGGGAAAGATGAACTAACCGAAGAAAAAAAAATTCAACGGACAGAAAAAAAATTTCGACGGTCAGAAAAAAATTTCGACGGTGGGAAAGATGAACTAACCGAAGAAAAAAAATTTCGACGGACAGAAAAAAAATTTGGACGGTCAGAAGAAAAATTTGGACGGACAGAAAAAAAATTTCGACGGTGGGAAAGATGAACTAACCGAAGAAAAAAAATTTCGACGGACAGAAAAAAAATTTGGACGGTGGGAAAGATGAACTAACCGAAGAAAAAAAATTTCGACGGACAGAAAAAAAATTTGGACGGTCAGAAAAAAAATTTCGACGGTCAGAAAAAAAATTTCGACGGTGGGAAAGATGAACTGACCGAAGAAAAAAAATTTCGACGGACAGAAAAAAAATTTGGACGGTCAGAAAAAAAAATTCGACGGTGGGAAAGATGAACTAACCGAAGAAAAAAAATTCGACGGACAGAAAAAAATTTCGACGGTCAGAAAAAAATTTCGACGGTGGGAAAGATGAACTAACCGAAGAAAAAAAATTTCGACGGACAGAAAAAAAATTTCGACGGTGGGAAAGATGAACTAACCGAAGAAAAAAAATTCGACGGACAGAAAAAAAATTTCGACGGTCAGAAGAAAATTTCGACGGTGGGAAAGATGAACTAACCGAAGAAAAAAAATTTCGACGGACAGAAAAAAAATTTGGACGGTCAGAAAAAAAATTTCGACGGTGGGAAAGATGAACTGACCGAAGAAAAAAAATTTCGACGGACAGAAAAAAAATTTGGACGGTCAGAAAAAAAATTTCGACGGTGGGAAAGATGAACAAACCAAAGAAAAAAAAT
This sequence comes from Melinopterus prodromus, assembly GCA_964023965.1. Lineage (NCBI taxonomy): Eukaryota > Metazoa > Arthropoda > Insecta > Coleoptera > Scarabaeidae > Melinopterus > Melinopterus prodromus. The sequence goes on from CAXIES010000148.1 coordinate 23,077, forward strand.
TTCGACGGTCAGAAAAAAAATTTCGACGGTGGGAAAGATGAACTAACCGAAGAAAAAAAATTTCGTCGGACAGAAAAAAAATTTCGACGGTCAGAAAAAAAATTTCGACGGTGGGAAAGATGAACTAACCGAAGAAAAAAAATTTCGTCGGACAGAAAAAAAATTTCGACGGTGGGAAAGATGAACTAACCGAAGAAAAAAAATTTCGTCGGACAGAAAAAAAATTTCGACGGTCAGAAAAAAAATTTCGACGGTAGGAAAGATGAACTAACCGATGAAAAAAAATTTCGTCGGACAGAAAAAAAATTTCGACGGTCAGAAAAAAAATTTCGACGGTGGGAAAGATGAACTAACCGAAGAAAAAAAATTTCGTCGGACAGAAAAAAAATTTCGACGGTCAGAAAAAAAATTTCGACGGTGGGAAAGATGAACTAACCGAAGAAAAAAAATATCGTCGGACAGAAAAAAAATTTCGACGGTCAGAAAAGAAATTTCGACGGTGGGAAAGATGAACTAACCGAAGAAAAAAAATTTCGTCGGACAGAAAAAAAATTTCGACGGTCAGAACAAAAATTTCGACGGTGGGAAAGATGAACTAACCGAAGAAAAAAAATTTCGACGGACAGAAAAAAAATTTCGACGGTCAGAAAAAAAATTTCGACGGTGGGAAAGATGAACTAACCGAAGAAAAAAAATTTCGACGGACAGAAAACAAATTTCGACGGACAGAAAAAAAATTTGGACGGTCCGAAAAAAAATTTCGACGGTGGGAAAGATGAACTAACCGAAGAAAAAAAATTTCGACGGACAGAAAAAAAATTTGGACGGTCAGAAAAAAAATTTGGACGGTGGGAAAGATGAACTAACCGAAAAAAAAAAATTTCGACAGACAGAAAAAAAATTTCGACGGTCAGAAAAAAAATTTCGACGGTGGGAAAGATGAACTAACCGAAGAAAAAAAATTTCGTCGGACAGAAAAAAAATTTCGACGGTCAGAAAAAAAATTTCGACGGTCAGAAAAAAAATTTCGACGGACAGAAAAAAAAATTGGACGGTTAGAAAAAAAATTTTGACGGTGGGAAAGATGAACTAACCGAAGAAAAAAAATTTCGACGGACAGAAAAAAAATTTGGACGGTCAGAAAAAAAATTTCGACGGTGGGAAAGATGAACTAACCGAAGAAAAAAAATTTCGACGGACAGAAAAAAAATTTCGACGGTGGGAAAGATGAACTAACCGAAGAAAAAAAATTTCGACGGACAGAAAAAAAATTTGGACGGTGGGAAAGATGAACTAACCGAAGAAAAAAAATTTCGACGGACAGAAAAAAAATTTGGACGGTCAGAAAAAAAATTTCGACGGTGGGAAAGATGAACTAACCAAAGAAAAAAAATTTCGACGGTCAGAAAAAAAATTTCGACGGTGGGAAAGATGAACTGACCGAAGAAAACAAATTTCGACGGACAGAAAAAAAATTTGGACGGTCAGAAAAAAAATTTCGACGGTGGGAAAGATGAACTAACCGAAGAAAAAAAAATTCGACGGACAGAAAAAAAATTTCGACGGTCAGAAAAAAATTTCGACGGTGGGAAAGATGAACTAACCGAAGAAAAAAAATTTCGTCGGACAGAAAAAAAATTTCGACGGTCAGAACAAAAATTTCGACGGTGGGAAAGATGAACTAACCGAAGAAAAAAAATTTCGACGGACAGAAAAAAAATTTCGACGGTCAGAAAAAAAATTTCGACGGTGGGAAAGATGAACTAACCGAAGAAAAAAAATTTCGACGGACAGAAAACAAATTTCGACGGACAGAAAAAAAATTTGGACGGTCCGAAAAAAAATTTCGACGGTGGGAAAGATGAACTAACCGAAGAAAAAAAATTTCGACGGACAGAAAAAAAATTTGGACGGTCAGAAAAAAAATTTGGACGGTGGGAAAGATGAACTAACCGAAGAAAAAAAATTTCGACAGACAGAAAAAAAATTTCGACGGTCAGAAAAAAAATTTCGACGGTGGGAAAGATGAACTAACCGAAGAAAAAAAATTTCGTCGGACAGAAAAAAAATTTCGACGGTCAGAAAAAAAATTTCGACGGTCAGAAAAAAAATTTCGACGGACAGAAAAAAAATTTGGACGGTTAGAAAAAAAATTTTGACGGTGGGAAAGATGAACTAACCGAAGAAAAAAAATTTCGACGGACAGAAAAAAAATTTGGACGGTCAGAAAAAAAATTTCGACGGTGGGAAAGATGAACTAACCGAAGAAAAAAAATTTCGACGGACAGAAAAAAAATTTCGACGGTGGGAAAGATGAACTAACCGAAGAAAAAAAATTTCGACGGACAGAAAAAAAATTTGGACGGTGGGAAAGATGAACTAACCGAAGAAAAAAAATTTCGACGGACAGAAAAAAAATTTGGACGGTCAGAAAAAAAATTTCGACGGTGGGAAAGATGAACTAACCAAAGAAAAAAAATTTCGACGGTCAGAAAAAAAATTTCGACGGTGGGAAAGATGAACTGACCGAAGAAAACAAATTTCGACGGACAGAAAAAAAATTTGGACGGTCAGAAAAAAAATTTCGACGGTGGGAAAGATGAACTAACCGAAGAAAAAAAAATTCGACGGACAGAAAAAAAATTTCGACGGTCAGAAAAAAATTTCGACGGTGGGAAAGATGAACTAACCGAAGAAAAAAAATTTCGACGGACAGAAAAAAAAATTGGACGGTGGGAAAGATGAACTAACCGAAGAAAAAAAATTTCGACGGACAGAAAAAAAATTTCGACGGTGGGAAAGATGAACTAACCGAAGAAAAAAAATTTCGACGGACAGAAAAAAAATTTGGACGGTCAGAAAAAAAATTTCGACGGTGTGAAAGATGAACTGACCGAAGAAAAAAAAATTCGACGGACAGAAAAAAAATTTCGACGGTCAGAAAAAAATTTCGACGGTGGGAAAGATGAACTAACCGAAGAAAAAAAATTTCGACGGACAGAAAAAAAATTTCGACGGTGGGAAAGATGAACTAACCGAAGAAAAAAAATTCGACGGACAGAAAAAAAATTTCGACGGTCAGAAGAAAATTTCGACGGTGGGAAAGATGAACTAACCGAAGAAAAAAAATTTCGACGGACAGAAAAAAAATTTGGACGGTCAGAAAAAAAATTTCGACGGTGGGAAAGATGAACTGACCGAAGAAAAAAAATTTCGACGGACAGAAAAAAAATTTGGACGGTCAGAAAAAAAATTTCGACGGTGGGAAAGATGAACTAACCAAAGAAAAAAAATTTCGACGGTCAGAAAAAAAATTTCGACGGTGGGAAAGATGAACTGACCGAAGAAAAAGAATTTCGACGGACAGAAAAAAAATTTGGACGGTCAGAAAAAAAATTTCGACGGTGGGAAAGATGAACTAACCGAAGAAAAAAAAATTCGACGGACAGAAAAAAAATTTCGACGGTGAGAAAAAAATTTCGACGGTGGGAAAGATGAACTAACCGAAGAAAAAAAATTTCGACGGACAGAAAAAAAATTTGGACGGTCAGAAAAAAAATTTGGACGGTGGGAAAGATGAACTAATCGAAGAAAAAAAATTTCGACGGACAGAAAAAAAATTTCGACGGTGGGAAAGATGAACTAACCGAAGAAAAAAAATTTCGACGGACAGAATAAAAATTTCGACGGTGGGAAAGATGAACTAACCGAAGAAAAAAAATGTCGACGGACAGAAAAAAAATTTTGACGGTGGGAAAGATGAACTAACCGAAGAAAAAAAATTTCGACGGACAGAAAAAAAATTTGGACGGTCAGAAAAAAAATTTCGACGGTGGGAAAGATGAACTAACCAAAGAAAAAAAATTTCGACGGCCAGAAAAAAAATTTCGACGGTGGGAAAGATGAACTAACCGAAGAAAAAAAATTCGACGGACAGAAAAAAAATTTCGACGGTCAGAAAAAAATTTCGACGGTGGGAAAGATGAACTAACCGAAGAAAAAAAATTTCGACGGACAGAAAAAAAATTTGGACGGTCAGAAAAAAAATTTGGACGGTTGGAAAGATGAACTAACCGAAGAAAAAAAATTTCGACGGACAGAAAAAAAATTTCGACGGTGGGAAAGATGAACTAACCGAAGAAAAAAAATTTCGACGGACAGAAAAACAATTTCGACGGTGGGAAAGATGAACTAACCGAAGAAAAAAAATTCGACGGACAGAAAAAAAATTTCGACGGTCAGAAGAAAATTTCGACGGTGGGAAAGATGAACTAACCGAAGAAAAAAAATTTCGACGGACAGAAAAAAAATTTGGACGGTCAGAAAAAAAATTTCGACGGTGGGAAAGATGAACTGACCGAAGAAAAAAAATTTCGACGGACAGAAAAAAAATTTGGACGGTCAGAAAAAAAATTTCGACGGTGGGAAAGATGAACTAACCAAAGAAAAAAAATTTCGACGGTCAGAAAAAAAATTTCGACGGTGGGAAAGATGAACTGACCGAAGAAAAAGAATTTCGACGGACAGAAAAAAAATTTGGACGGTCAGAAAAAAAATTTCGACGGTGGGAAAGATGAACTAACCGAAGAAAAAAAAATTCGACGGACAGAAAAAAAATTTCGACGGTGAGAAAAAAATTTCGACGGTGGGAAAGATGAACTAACCGAAGAAAAAAAATTTCGACGGACAGAAAAAAAATTTGGACGGTCAGAAAAAAAATTTGGACGGTGGGAAAGATGAACTAACCGAAGAAAAAAAATTTCGACGGACAGAAAAAAAATTTCGACGGTGGGAAAGATGAACTAACCGAAGAAAAAAAATTTCGACGGACAGAATAAAAATTTCGACGGTGGGAAAGATGAACTAACCGAAGAAAAAAAATGTCGACGGACAGAAAAAAAATTTGGACGGTGGGAAAGATGAACTAACCGAAGAAAACAAATTTCGACGGACAGAAAAAAAATTTGGACGGTCAGAAAAAAAATTTCGACGGTGGGAAAGATGAACTAACCAAAGAAAAAAAATTTCGACGGCCAGAAAAAAAATTTCGACGGTGGGAAAGATGAACTAACCGAAGAAAAAAAATTCGACGGACAGAAAAAAAATGTCGACGGACAGAAAAAAAATTTGGACGGTGGGAAAGATGAACTAACCGAAGAAAAAAAATTTCGACGGAGAGAAAAAAAATTTGGACGGTCAGAAAAAAAATTTCGACGGTGGGAAAGATGAACTAACCAAAGAAAAAAAATTTCGACGGCCAGAAAAAAAATTTCGACGGTGGGAAAGATGAACTAACCGAAGAAAAAAAATTCGACGGACAGAAAAAAAATTTCGACGGTCAGAAAAAAATTTCGACGGTGGGAAAGATGAACTAACCGAAGAAAAAAAATTTCGACGGACAGAAAAAAAATTTGGACGGTCAGAAAAAAAATTTGGACGGTTGGAAAGATGAACTAACCGAAGAAAAAAAATTTCGACGGACAGAAAAAAAATTTAGACGGTGGGAAAGATGAACTAACCGAAGAAAAAAAATTCGACGGACAGAAAAAAAATTTCGACGGTCAGAAAAAAATTTCGACGGTGGGAAAGATGAACTAACCGAAGAAAAAAAATTTCGACGGACAGAAAAAAAATTTGGACGGTCAGAAAAAAAAATTGGACGGTTGGAAAGATGAACTAACCGAAGAAAAAAAATTTCGACGGACAGAAAAAAAATGTAGACGGGGGGAAAGATGAACTAACCGAAGAAAAAAAATTTCGACGGACAGAAAAAAAATTTGGACGGTCAGAAAAAAAATTTGGACGGTGGGAAAGATGAACTAACCGAAGAAAAAAAATTTCGACGGACAGAAAAAAAATTTCGACGGTGGGAAAGATGAACTAACCGAAGAAAAAAAATTTCGACGGTCAGAAAAAAAATTTCGACGGTGGGAAAGATGAACTGACCGAAGAAAAAAAATTTCGACGGACAGAAAAAAAATTTGGACGGTCAGAAAAAAAATTTCGACGGTGGGAAAGATGAACTAACCGAAGAAAAAAAAATTCGACGGACAGAAAAAAAATTTCGACGGTCAGAAAAAAATTTCGACGGTGGGAAAGATGAACTAACCGAAGAAAAAAAATTTCGACGGACAGAAAAAAAATTTGGACGGTCAGAAAAAAAATTTGGACGGTGGGAAAGATGAACTAACCGAAGAAAAAAAATTTCGACGGACAGAAAAAAAATTTCGACGGTGGGAAAGATGAACTAACCGAAGAAAAAAAATTTCGACGGTCAGAAAAAAAATTTCGACGGTGGGAAAGATGAACTAACCGAAGAAGAAAAATTTCGACGGACAGAAAAAAAATTTGGACGGTCAGAATAAAAATTTGGACGGTGGGAAAGATGAACTAACCGAAGAAGAAAAATTTCGACGGACAGAAAAAAAATTTGGACGGTCAGAATAAAAATTTGGACGGTGGGAAAGATGAACTAACCGAAGAAGAAAAATTTCGACGGACAGAAAAAAAATTTGGACGGTCAGAATAAAAATTTGGACGGTGGGAAAGATGAACTAACCGAAGAAAAAAAATTTCGACGGACGGAAAAAAAATTTGGACGGTCAGAATAAAAATTTGGACGGTGGGAAAGATGAACTAACCGAAGAAAAAAAATTTCGACGGACAGAAAAAAAATTTGGACGGTCAGAATAAAAATTTGGACGGTGGGAAAGATGAACTAACCGAAGAAAAAAAATTTCGACGGACGGAAAAAAAATTTGGACGGTCAGAAAAAAAATTTCGACGGTGGGAAAGATGAACTAACCAAAGAAAAAAAATTTCGACGGTCAGAAAAAAAATTTCGGCGGTGGGAAAGATGAACTGACCGAAGAAAAAAAATTTCGACGGACAGAAAAAAAATTTGGACGGTCAGAAAAAAAATTTCGACGGTGGGAAAGATGAACTAACCGAAGAAAAAAAATTTGGACGGTCAGAAAAAAAATTTCGACGGTGGGAAAGATGAACTAACCGAAGAAAAAAAATTTCGACGGTCAGAAAAAAAATTTCGACGGTGGGAAAGATGAACTGACCGAAGAAAAAAAATCTCGACGGACAGAAAAAAAATTTGGACGGTCAGAAAAAAAATTTCGACGGTGGGAAAGATGAACTAACTGAAGAAAAAAAATTTCGACGGACAGAAAAAAAATTTGGACGGTGGGAAAGATGAACTAACCGAAGAAAAAAAATTTCGACGGACAGAAAAAAAATTTCGACGGTGGGAAAGATGAACTAACCGAAGAAAAAAAATTTCGACGGACAGAAAAAAAATTTGGACGGTGGGAAAGATGAACTAACCGAAGAAAAAAAATTTCGACGGACAGAAAAAAAATTTGGACGGTCAGAAAAAAAATTTCGACGGTGGGAAAGATGAACTAACCGAAGAAAAAAAATTTCGACGGACAGAAAAAAAATTTCGACGGTGGGAAAGATGAACTAACCGAAGAAAAAAAATTTCGACGGACAGAAAAAAAATTTCGACGGTGGGAAAGATGAACTAACCGAAGAAAAAAAATTTCGACGGACAGAAAAAAAATTTGGACGGTGGGAAAGATGAACTAACCGAAGAAAAAAAATTTCGACGGACAGAAAAAAAATTTGGACGGTGGGAAAGATGAACTAACCGAAGAAAAAAAATTTCGACGGTCAGAAAAAAAATTTCGACGGTGGGAAAGATGAACTGACCGAAGAAAAAAAATTTCGACGGGCAGAAAAAAAATTTGGACGGTCAGAAAAAAAATTTCGACGGTGGGAAAGATGAACTAACCGAAGAAAAAAAATTTCGACGGACAGAAAAAAAATTTCGACGGTGGGAAAGATGAACTAACCGAAGAAAAAAAATTTCGACGGACAGAAAAAAAATTTGGACGGTGGGAAAGATGAACTAACCGAAGAAAAAAATTTTCGACGGACAGAAAAAAAATTTGGACGGTCAGAAAAAAAATTTCGACGGTGGGAAAGATGAACTAACCGAAGAAAAAAAATTTCGACGGACAGAAAAAAAATTTGGACGGTCAGAAAAAAAATTTCGACGGTGGGAAAGATGAACTAACCGAAGAAAAAAAATTTCGACGGACAGAAAAAAAATTTGGACGGTGGGAAAGATGAACTAACCGAAGAAAAAAAATTTCGACGGACAGAAAAAAAATTTCGACGGTGGGAAAGATGAACTAACCGAAGAAAAAAAATTTCGACGGACAGAAAAAAAATTTCGACGGTTGGAAAGATGAACTAACCGAAGAAAAAAAATTTCGACGGACAGAAAAAAAATTTGGACGGTGGGAAAGATGAACTAATCGAAGAAAAAAAATTTCGACGGACAGAAAAAAAATTTGGACGGTCAGAAAAAAAATTTCGACGGTGGGAAAGATGAACTAACCAAAGAAAAAAAATTTCGACGGTCAGAAAAAAAATTTCGACGGTGGGAAAGATGAACTGACCGAAGAAAAAAAATTTCGACGGACAGAAAAAAAATTTGGACGGTCAGAAAAAAAATTTCGACGGTGGGAAAGATGAACTAACCGAAGAAAAAAAAATTCGACGGACAGAAAAAAAATTTCGACGGTGGGAAAGATGAACTAACCGAAGAAAAAAAAATTCGACGGACAGAAAAAAAATTTCGACGGTGGGAAAGATGAACTAACCGAAGAAAAAAAATTTCGACGGACAGAAAAAAAATTTGGACGGTCAGAAAAAAAATTTGGACGGTGGGAAAGATGAACTAACCGAAGAAAAAAAATTTCGACGGACAGAAAAAAAATTTCGACGGTGGGAAAGATGAACTAACCGAAGAAAAAAAATTTCGACGGACAGAAAAAAAATTTCGACGGTCAGAAAAAAAATTTCGACGGTGGGAAAGATGAACTAACCGAAGAAAAAAAATTTCGACGGACAGAAAAAAAATTTCGACGGTGGGAAAGATGAACTAACCGAAGAAAAAAAATTTCGACGGACAAGAAAAAATTTGGACGGTCAGAAAAAAAATTTCGACGGTGGGAAAGATGAACTAACCAAAGAAAAAAAATTTCGACGGTCAGAAAAAAAATTTCGACGGTGGGAAAGATGAACTGACCGAAGAAAAAAAATTTCGACGGACAGAAAAAAATTTCGACGGTGGGAAAGATGAACTAACCGAAGAAAAAAAATTTCGACGGACAGAAAAAAAATTTCGACGGTCAGAAAAAAATTTCGACGGTGGGAAAGATGAACTAACCGAAGAAAAAAAATTTCGACGGACAGAAAAAAAATTTGGACGGTCAGAAGAAAAATTTGGACGGACAGAAAAAAAATTTCGACGGTGGGAAAGATGAACTAACCGAAGAAAAAAAATTTCGACGGACAGAAAAAAAATTTGGACGGTGGGAAAGATGAACTAACCGAAGAAAAAAAATTTCGACGGACAGAAAAAAAATTTGGACGGTCAGAAAAAAAATTTCGACGGTCAGAAAAAAAATTTCGACGGTGGGAAAGATGAACTGACCGAAGAAAAAAAATTTCGACGGACAGAAAAAAAATTTGGACGGTCAGAAAAAAAAATTCGACGGTGGGAAAGATGAACTAACCGAAGAAAAAAAATTCGACGGACAGAAAAAAATTTCGACGGTCAGAAAAAAATTTCGACGGTGGGAAAGATGAACTAACCGAAGAAAAAAAATTTCGACGGACAGAAAAAAAATTTCGACGGTGGGAAAGATGAACTAACCGAAGAAAAAAAATTCGACGGACAGAAAAAAAATTTCGACGGTCAGAAGAAAATTTCGACGGTGGGAAAGATGAACTAACCGAAGAAAAAAAATTTCGACGGACAGAAAAAAAATTTGGACGGTCAGAAAAAAAATTTCGACGGTGGGAAAGATGAACTGACCGAAGAAAAAAAATTTCGACGGACAGAAAAAAAATTTGGACGGTCAGAAAAAAAATTTCGACGGTGGGAAAGATGAACAAACCAAAGAAAAAAAATTTCGACGGTCAGAAAAAAAATTTCGACGGTGGGAAAGATGAACTAACCGAAGAAAAAAAATTTCGTCGGACAGAAAAAAAATTTCGACGGTCAGAAAAAAAATTTCGACGGTGGGAAAGATGAACTAACCGAAGAAAAAAAATTTCGTCGGACAGAAAAAAAATTTCGACGGTGGGAAAGATGAACTAACCGAAGAAAAAAAATTTCGTCGGACAGAAAAAAAATTTCGACGGTCAGAAAAAAAATTTCGACGGTAGGAAAGATGAACTAACCGATGAAAAAAAATTTCGTCGGACAGAAAAAAAATTTCGACGGTCAGAAAAAAAATTTCGACGGTGGGAAAGATGAACTAACCGAAGAAAAAAAATTTCGTCGGACAGAAAAAAAATTTCGACGGTCAGAAAAAAAATTTCGACGGTGGGAAAGATGAACTAACCGAAGAAAAAAAATATCGTCGGACAGAAAAAAAATTTCGACGGTCAGAAAAGAAATTTCGACGGTGGGAAAGATGAACTAACCGAAGAAAAAAAATTTCGTCGGACAGAAAAAAAATTTCGACGGTCAGAACAAAAATTTCGACGGTGGGAAAGATGAACTAACCGAAGAAAAAAAATTTCGACGGACAGAAAAAAAATTTCGACGGTCAGAAAAAAAATTTCGACGGTGGGAAAGATGAACTAACCGAAGAAAAAAAATTTCGACGGACAGAAAACAAATTTCGACGGACAGAAAAAAAATTTGGACGGTCCGAAAAAAAATTTCGACGGTGGGAAAGATGAACTAACCGAAGAAAAAAAATTTCGACGGACAGAAAAAAAATTTGGACGGTCAGAAAAAAAATTTGGACGGTGGGAAAGATGAACTAACCGAAAAAAAAAAATTTCGACAGACAGAAAAAAAATTTCGACGGTCAGAAAAAAAATTTCGACGGTGGGAAAGATGAACTAACCGAAGAAAAAAAATTTCGTCGGACAGAAAAAAAATTTCGACGGTCAGAAAAAAAATTTCGACGGTCAGAAAAAAAATTTCGACGGACAGAAAAAAAAATTGGACGGTTAGAAAAAAAATTTTGACGGTGGGAAAGATGAACTAACCGAAGAAAAAAAATTTCGACGGACAGAAAAAAAATTTGGACGGTCAGAAAAAAAATTTCGACGGTGGGAAAGATGAACTAACCGAAGAAAAAAAATTTCGACGGACAGAAAAAAAATTTCGACGGTGGGAAAGATGAACTAACCGAAGAAAAAAAATTTCGACGGACAGAAAAAAAATTTGGACGGTGGGAAAGATGAACTAACCGAAGAAAAAAAATTTCGACGGACAGAAAAAAAATTTGGACGGTCAGAAAAAAAATTTCGACGGTGGGAAAGATGAACTAACCAAAGAAAAAAAATTTCGACGGTCAGAAAAAAAATTTCGACGGTGGGAAAGATGAACTGACCGAAGAAAACAAATTTCGACGGACAGAAAAAAAATTTGGACGGTCAGAAAAAAAATTTCGACGGTGGGAAAGATGAACTAACCGAAGAAAAAAAAATTCGACGGACAGAAAAAAAATTTCGACGGTCAGAAAAAAATTTCGACGGTGGGAAAGATGAACTAACCGAAGAAAAAAAATTTCGTCGGACAGAAAAAAAATTTCGACGGTCAGAACAAAAATTTCGACGGTGGGAAAGATGAACTAACCGAAGAAAAAAAATTTCGACGGACAGAAAAAAAATTTCGACGGTCAGAAAAAAAATTTCGACGGTGGGAAAGATGAACTAACCGAAGAAAAAAAATTTCGACGGACAGAAAACAAATTTCGACGGACAGAAAAAAAATTTGGACGGTCCGAAAAAAAATTTCGACGGTGGGAAAGATGAACTAACCGAAGAAAAAAAATTTCGACGGACAGAAAAAAAATTTGGACGGTCAGAAAAAAAATTTGGACGGTGGGAAAGATGAACTAACCGAAGAAAAAAAATTTCGACAGACAGAAAAAAAATTTCGACGGTCAGAAAAAAAATTTCGACGGTGGGAAAGATGAACTAACCGAAGAAAAAAAATTTCGTCGGACAGAAAAAAAATTTCGACGGTCAGAAAAAAAATTTCGACGGTCAGAAAAAAAATTTCGACGGACAGAAAAAAAATTTGGACGGTTAGAAAAAAAATTTTGACGGTGGGAAAGATGAACTAACCGAAGAAAAAAAATTTCGACGGACAGAAAAAAAATTTGGACGGTCAGAAAAAAAATTTCGACGGTGGGAAAGATGAACTAACCGAAGAAAAAAAATTTCGACGGACAGAAAAAAAATTTCGACGGTGGGAAAGATGAACTAACCGAAGAAAAAAAATTTCGACGGACAGAAAAAAAATTTGGACGGTGGGAAAGATGAACTAACCGAAGAAAAAAAATTTCGACGGACAGAAAAAAAATTTGGACGGTCAGAAAAAAAATTTCGACGGTGGGAAAGATGAACTAACCAAAGAAAAAAAATTTCGACGGTCAGAAAAAAAATTTCGACGGTGGGAAAGATGAACTGACCGAAGGAAACAAATTTCGACGGACAGAAAAAAAATTTGGACGGTCAGAAAAAAAATTTCGACGGTGGGAAAGATGAACTAACCGAAGAAAAAAAAATTCGACGGACAGAAAAAAAATTTCGACGGTCAGAAAAAAATTTCGACGGTGGGAAAGATGAACTAACCGAAGAAAAAAAATTTCGACGGACAGAAAAAAAAATTGGACGGTGGGAAAGATGAACTAACCGAAGAAAAAAAATTTCGACGGACAGAAAAAAAATTTCGACGGTGGGAAAGATGAACTAACCGAAGAAAAAAAATTTCGACGGACAGAAAAAAAATTTGGACGGTCAGAAAAAAAATTTCGACGGTGTGAAAGATGAACTGACCGAAGAAAAAAAAATTCGACGGACAGAAAAAAAATTTCGACGGTCAGAAAAAAATTTCGACGGTGGGAAAGATGAACTAACCGAAGAAAAAAAATTTCGACGGACAGAAAAAAAATTTCGACGGTGGGAAAGATGAACTAACCGAAGAAAAAAAATTCGACGGACAGAAAAAAAATTTCGACGGTCAGAAGAAAATTTCGACGGTGGGAAAGATGAACTAACCGAAGAAAAAAAATTTCGACGGACAGAAAAAAAATTTGGACGGTCAGAAAAAAAATTTCGACGGTGGGAAAGATGAACTGACCGAAGAAAAAAAATTTCGACGGACAGAAAAAAAATTTGGACGGTCAGAAAAAAAATTTCGACGGTGGGAAAGATGAACTAACCAAAGAAAAAAAATTTCGACGGTCAGAAAAAAAATTTCGACGGTGGGAAAGATGAACTGACCGAAGAAAAAGAATTTCGACGGACAGAAAAAAAATTTGGACGGTCAGAAAAAAAATTTCGACGGTGGGAAAGATGAACTAACCGAAGAAAAAAAAATTCGACGGACAGAAAAAAAATTTCGACGGTGAGAAAAAAATTTCGACGGTGGGAAAGATGAACTAACCGAAGAAAAAAAATTTCGACGGACAGAAAAAAAATTTGGACGGTCAGAAAAAAAATTTGGACGGTGGGAAAGATGAACTAATCGAAGAAAAAAAATTTCGACGGACAGAAAAAAAATTTCGACGGTGGGAAAGATGAACTAACCGAAGAAAAAAAATTTCGACGGACAGAATAAAAATTTCGACGGTGGGAAAGATGAACTAACCGAAGAAAAAAAATGTCGACGGACAGAAAAAAAATTTTGACGGTGGGAAAGATGAACTAACCGAAGAAAAAAAATTTCGACGGACAGAAAAAAAATTTGGACGGTCAGAAAAAAAATTTCGACGGTGGGAAAGATGAACTAACCAAAGAAAAAAAATTTCGACGGCCAGAAAAAAAATTTCGACGGTGGGAAAGATGAACTAACCGAAGAAAAAAAATTCGACGGACAGAAAAAAAATTTCGACGGTCAGAAAAAAATTTCGACGGTGGGAAAGATGAACTAACCGAAGAAAAAAAATTTCGACGGACAGAAAAAAAATTTGGACGGTCAGAAAAAAAATTTGGACGGTTGGAAAGATGAACTAACCGAAGAAAAAAAATTTCGACGGACAGAAAAAAAATTTCGACGGTGGGAAAGATGAACTAACCGAAGAAAAAAAATTTCGACGGACAGAAAAACAATTTCGACGGTGGGAAAGATGAACTAACCGAAGAAAAAAAATTCGACGGACAGAAAAAAAATTTCGACGGTCAGAAGAAAATTTCGACGGTGGGAAAGATGAACTAACCGAAGAAAAAAAATTTCGACGGACAGAAAAAAAATTTGGACGGTCAGAAAAAAAATTTCGACGGTGGGAAAGATGAACTGACCGAAGAAAAAAAATTTCGACGGACAGAAAAAAAATTTGGACGGTCAGAAAAAAAATTTCGACGGTGGGAAAGATGAACTAACCAAAGAAAAAAAATTTCGACGGTCAGAAAAAAAATTTCGACGGTGGGAAAGATGAACTGACCGAAGAAAAAGAATTTCGACGGACAGAAAAAAAATTTGGACGGTCAGAAAAAAAATTTCGACGGTGGGAAAGATGAACTAACCGAAGAAAAAAAAATTCGACGGACAGAAAAAAAATTTCGACGGTGAGAAAAAAATTTCGACGGTGGGAAAGATGAACTAACCGAAGAAAAAAAATTTCGACGGACAGAAAAAAAATTTGGACGGTCAGAAAAAAAATTTGGACGGTGGGAAAGATGAACTAACCGAAGAAAAAAAATTTCGACGGACAGAAAAAAAATTTCGACGGTGGGAAAGATGAACTAACCGAAGAAAAAAAATTTCGACGGACAGAATAAAAATTTCGACGGTGGGAAAGATGAACTAAGTAGTGATACAGAGCCGGTTCTGGACCACTTTGTGTAAATTCAGCTATTTGAGTAGTATGTAATCAGAGCCTAGAAATTTGAGATTTCTAACCCAATTTGCATTTTTAATTTATGCAGAGATTTTTAATTTATGCAGAGGATGTTGCTGGCCATTGGGGTACATATTAATTAGGATTGGGGGTCATTTCAACTGGGGTACATATTAATTAGGATGTAGTAATTGCCTCATTTTAACTGTGGCGTGTTTACTGGAATTGCTTCATATTGTGAAATTAATATTTGCGGAAGGGTACATATAAATGATGCAAACGGTTTTTAAGGAATGCGAAAAGTATTGATCGTGTTTACCGGGGGGGCAGCATATGGTGTTAATTGTGCGGTATGAGTAAATTGGTAGATGGCAGATTGTGGTGAGTCATCATTAAAGTGGTCAGTTTTGGTCGTGTGCAGTGATGTGCAGCAGATATGTACAGTATGTACTGACCTACCTTAGGGTGCATATTAATTTGTTCATACATAGGGGCAACCGTCGTTTGTGTTGGTGAACATTGATTCTTTTTAGAGATAAGTGGATATAAAAATAATACAAAGTAGATACAGACCCAGAAGTAACAACGATTTTGAAGGTAAGTGGATGAAAAAATAAATGTCATAACACATATACAAAATATTTTATTATTTATTAATATAATTCTATTGTATATAAGTATAAATTCTTATAATTTTAAATTTCTTGTGGGTGTGGCGTCATTAGCGCTAGCGTCTGGTTGATCCGTCTTTTTGCTGCATCTTAATCTGAAACAATTGAAAAAGAATGAAATCAGTACAGTTTAACTTACATGTTGATTATTATTATATTGAAGAAGATTCAGATGAGTCGTATAGAAAAGCACGTAGTGGTAAGGAATGGACTAGGGCTGCTGTGGATAGGATGAGGTTTAAGAGTCGTATAGACCAAATTGCTCCCAAATTAAATACAGTTTTGAAAGATATGTTAATTAGAGTAAAGTTAGAAAACCTTAAATTTTAATTATTATATTGTTATTGACTGATTACTGTCTAGCATTATAAATCAAACTCTGTACATTACAAGTCCACTAAACAATCCTTCGTATGCCTTGATTGTGACAATACATTTAATGAAACTTGGCCTAGCAAATGGCAGGAAATTATCTATTTTGGAGAATTATACAATATGATTAATAATATTGCTATTTTTTTTTTTCTGTTGTTGTGTTTAGTTTCGTTTGTCTTATGCCCTTAATCTGGAGAAGGGGTATGTGTAATACGTGATAGTGGAGGGGATTTAATGGCTGGTGACTAGTGTAAGTATATAATCCCCTGTTTACATGAGCTAACACTTCAGTACTCTTTTGCAGTTGCTTTATTCAAACATCAAGATGAACGCAATAAACACAATGAACAACTGCTCCCAGGGTTTTAAGAAACTCGCAGTGTTGGAAATAAATAAAAAGTATAAAGTGCAAAAATTATCATCAATTAATACAAAGTATGGCGTTGCTATTATAGCAACATTATTGAGTATTGGGGATGTAATTCTACCAAAGAGGTTTTCAAATCTAGAGGACAAAATTGATGAATTAAATGCAAATTTCCAAATAAATGAAATTTTTTTGCAAGTAAAAGAGACTGTTGGGAAGTACACTCCAATTGAATTCAGTGAATAATGCCTACTTTGATCTTTTTTAATATATTTTTTGTTAATAGAAGAGTTGCACTACAAGTGAAGATAAAGGCTCATAAGAAGAAATTGGAATTCTACATTACATATTATAAGACATTGTTAGCGTTAAGAGAATTAGATATTAAGAAATAAATATCAATAATTATAAATACGCACACATGAAGTGTTTAAATAAAATCTGTTTGTCAGCATTGCATGATTGAAGTCAACACAAATATTCAAGTTTATAAATGTATTATAGCTTTAAGAAAATCAAATGTACCAACTTCGATTAATAAATAGATTTAGTAAATCATACTTGTATTATTTTTTCCTTTTCCCTAAAGTGTTAAAAAAAATAAATATATGTAATATAAGGTAAGTATAAGAAGTGAGAGAGTGGATAGTGAAATGAATAAGAAAGCAGGTAAGTATACTTACATTTCTTTTGAATGATGCCAATACAGTTTCCATGGTTGACATTTTGTACAATTGCACTGTTTGCTTATAACATTTAAAATATGTTCGCGCATTAACTGTACTCTTTGGTCCAGGTCCATTGTTACAGTTTATCTAAAGTAATTTCAGCAAGTCACCCTCGTTTTATGTTCGTAGTGATAATTATAAATTCATACCATTGAATGGAGGGTTAGTTTGAAGTAATTCTGCTAGTTACCCTCGTTCTACGCGATAATTATAAATTCATACCATATGGTTGTGGGGTCAGTTTAATAATTATAACGAACGAATTTCATACCCTCAGTCGACGTTTGACATTCGCAACCGAAAGATGTCTGAAATTTTTGCATCAGTGACCGATCAAATTATAGCAAATTTAAACAAAAGCTATAAGTTGATAAAAACGAAAGACGAGATTATTAGATTTATCGGCCATGTTAAAAAAAACATTTTTATACTATCGCGGGCGATTAAAAGTGAGAAGTTTCGTGCAGTGCAAGCAAAACTAGAGAGTAACCTAGCAATATTGAAGTCTTACAAAAAACAATTGGAGCAAAGACGAAGAAGAAGAAATAAAAGTGATAGAGTGAGTGGGTTGTGTTGGCAGAATGTAGTTTCCTGCTTCAATAGTAGAATCTGCACAGGAATAATAACAAATCTAAAATATAAGGACCCTGAGCAATTTTTAAGGTATGCATTTAGAAGCTTTTCAATTAAGATTAACAAACATTTAAAATCTTCATTACTAAAAGTTAATACAATTCTAGTTGGTAAATTCCTACTACCATCACAAAACATAATTGAAATAAAGAGTTTTAATACACGTAATGTTATAATTGATAGAGCAACAAATTTAAAGAAATTCTATAAAGAAAACGTTACAGAGAAGCATTTATCAAGGCTATCGGATTTCGAGGAAAGAAATAGTGGGTGGAGTCTTTTAGAAATTATACATCTTAAAGTAAATATAAATTATTATCAACCAATCATGGTAGGATCATATATTGCTTTACCTCGAGATATTCAATTAAAAAAGGCTATAATAAATATAAAGAATTATGATGATTACTGTATTTTGTATTGCATTACTGCAGCATTATATCCTGCTCGTAGTCACGTAAACAGAATTTCATCTTACCCACACTTTTCTACAGTACTACAATATGAAGGTATTACTTTCCCAATATCCATTAATGATATTTCTAAGCTAGAAATTCAAAATTCTTTGCGTATTAATGTATTTGTATTATTAAAATTAAATAGTGAAAAACATCAAGTTGCGCCATATCGAATTAGTAATTTCAATAGTCAAACACATGTAGATTTGCTACTCATTAAAAAGAACCAACGAAGTCATTTCACATTGATAAAAGATATATCACGTCTAGTAAGTTCTCAAATAAGTAAAAATGAACATAAAACTTTCATTTGTAAATCATGTTTAAATCACTTTACAACTAATGAACTATTGCAAAAACATTCAGATAACTGTTGTAATACAACTGTAAAAATAGAACTACCAAGTGAGAAAGATAAGTATATTGAATTTAAAAACTATAGCAATAAAGAAAAGGCTCCGTTTATTATCTATGCAGATTTTGAGTGTATATTAATGAAATCAAATAGTGAAGTAAACGAATATCAAAAACACATACCCATGAGTGTAGCGTATTATTTAAAATGTTCTTTTGATGATTCACTCTCAAAATTTAAGTCATATCGAGGTGCTGATTGTGTCAATTGGTTTGTTACCGAGTTGTATAATGTTGTGAAAACCATAGAACCGTACTATTCCATGGTAGTTCCTGCGGAAAAAATGACTGCTGAAGAACGACAACAGGAATATTTTAGTACTACAATATGTCACATCTGTGAGCAAAAATTCGAAATCACCGATCATCGAGTAATGGATCATTCACATATAACTGGAAAAAATCGCGGATTTGCACATAATCATTGTAATTTAAATTATCAAATTAACAATAAGGTACCAGTTGTATTTCATAATCTTAGTGGATATGATGCGCATTTGTTTATTATCGAATTAGCCAGGAAAATAGATGGTAAAACGTCTCTGTTGCCGATAAATAAAGAAAAGTATATAGCTTTTTATAAATACTTCACAGATTCTAAGTTAGTCTTGAAATTTATAGATTCATTTCGCTTTATGCCCGACAGTTTGGAAAAATTAGCTTTATACCTAAATAATGAATCTAAAACAATAACAAGGTCTCAGTGTAAAAATGTACATGAATTTGAATTATTAACGCGGAAAGGTGTTTATCCCTATGAGTATATTGATTGTTGGAAAAAATTAAATGAAACTGAACTACCCCCAATATCTGCATTCTACAGTCAGTTACATGATTCAAATATATCAAGCGATGAGTATAGTCATGCCCAATCGGTATGGAAACACTTCAACTTAAAAAATTTGGGCGAATATTCAGATATATATCTAAAAACAGATGTATTATTATTAGCTGATGTGTTTGAAAATTTTCGTGAATTTAGCATACAAACATATGGTCTTGATCCTGCACACTATGTTTCACTACCGGGTTATTCGTGGGATTGTCTCCTAAAATACACATCGATAAAACTTGAACTTCTAACCGATTATGATATGGTACAATTTATCGAGAAGGGCATTCGTGGTGGGCTTGTTCAGTGCAGCAACAGATATGCAAAAGCTAACAATAAATATTTACCCGACTATGATTCAAATAAACCAGATTCATATTTGATGTACTTTGATATTAATAATTTATATGGGGCCGGAATGTCTTCATACCTTCCACATGGTTGTTTTGAATGGGTTGATGTTGCTAAAATTAATTTAAATGAAATTTTAAATATAAGCGAGAGTTCCAATGTAGGCTATATCCTGGAAATTGACTTGGAGTATCCAGAACACCTTTTCGAAGACCACAAGGATTTTCCATTGTGTCCGGAACGATTAATAACTCCAACGGCTAAAAGTCCAAAGCTAGTAACAACCTTTTACCCCAAAAACAATTATGTGATACATTATAGAAATCTTCAATTGTATGTAAAATTGGGCTTAATAGTAAAGCATATACACAGAATATTAAAATTTGCACAGTCTGCATGGCTGAAACCATATATTGACATAAACACGAAACTTAGAATGAATGCCAAAAATAATTTCGAAAAAACATTATTCAAACTTTTTATAAATAGCTGCTATGGGAAAACAATTCAAAATATTAGAAAGTACAAAGATATTAGATTGATAACTAAATGGGAGGGGCGTTATGGTGCAAGAGCCCTCATTTCAAGTCCTAGATTTCATAGTTCTACAATATTTGACGATGGAGTAGTTATTATAGAAATGAATAAGGAGAAGCTAATATTCAACAAACCAATCTACATCGGTTTTTGTGTGCTGGAAATATCCAAAACCTTTTTGTATGATTTTCACTACAATTATATTAAACGAGAACTTGGTGCTAAAGCAAAATTATTATACACAGACACCGATTCACTAATTTATAATTTCAATATTGATATATACGAAATGATGAAACGCGATATTAACAAATACGATACATCCGACTATCCTGAAAATAACATTTACGAAATGCCCAGAGTGAACAAGAAACGAATTGGTCTCATGAAAGATGAGTTAGCTGGTGATTTAATGTTAGAATTTGTTGGTTTAAGATCAAAAATGTATAGCTATCGAACAAGTGAGGGGGAAAAGAAAACATGTAAAGGAGTCACCAAAACTAGTCTAAGAACAATAACATTTAATGACTACCTGCAATGTTTACTTAATAAGGATATATTTTCCGCTACACAACGATTATTTAAATCGAAAAAGCATAGTATTTCCACTATAGAAGTAAATAAATTAGTGTTAAGTCCATATGATGATAAGAGAAATGTTAATTACTTCACCAATGAGACAGTACCATGGGGATATCATGATCCTACCACAACCCCCACCACAACCACAGCTCTAGTACCAAAGACATACACTACAAGCACTCAATCTGTATCGGGCACTAGCTAGGTCAAGATGTGTAGCCTTTTCGAAGTACAGTGCGATATTTTCAATAACAACAAAATAACTTATACAAATCATTTAAAAAAATTTATCTTAGAAAATAATTGTGATGGTGTAGCAAATATACTAACTAGAACATCAGTGCCCGAAGAGATATTAAATTATCGAAATTTATTTCAAGCATCCACAGAAGTTTTACAAATTTTGATAGAATCAAAACGTGAAATGGATGAATTTATACAAAACGTTTTAGACTTACTACCAATTAAAGATTATCCAGATAAAATTGATTTTAATACTTTAGTTTCTATATGCTTAGATTTAAAATGTAAATACACAGATGAGAACTATAAAATATATTTATTAAAAAACGTTATTGGCGAATATCAAATCACCAAGTCATTAACAGTTAGTAATATTATATGTAATTATAAAAATTTACGATATTACTATGAAAAAATACTTTGTGATGGTATATATTATGCTAATAAAGATTTTATTTTAAAATTATTAAATATAGTCGAATGTAATTGGAATATTGATTTTAATTTTCGATTCGAACCAACTACGAGGCTATCACACAAGGAAATTATGAAATGGCTGATTGATAATGTGAAAAGGGGCAACAAGGGACAATCAGTTGGATGGCAAACAGGTCCTGACTCTGGAGCGTGGCCGTCAACGAACCATCAGGATTATGTTGATGTTATAACTATTATTGATCGATATACACATTTAAATTTATAATATTATACTTACCTATTTCGTGTGTGTGCTTGTATTGATACTTACCTTAATAAAACTTTTATTAAAATATTCTTCAATGTTTTATTTACCCTTAGTTTAGTTTCATTTGCAGGAATAGAGTGTTATTGACTGGTAAGTAAAGTGCCAGGTGGAAGAAGAAGACAAAGGTAAGTTTAAAATTATTTATTACCGAAAAAAAAAAAAATACATTTCATTAATATGTTATGTAAGATATTTTTCAATCCACTCATTAATATCTTCTCCATTAGTCTTCAGTGTTTGTTGTTGTTGTTGTGGTTGTTGTTGGTGTTGTTTTTGTTGTTGATTATGACGATCCCTCCATTGATTTTGTAATAGAGTTGCTGTATCCAATAGATTTTCATTGATATTCATACGATTCATCCATTCCCTTTGGAGAGATAGAATTGAATTTGCCGGTTCATTTGAATTGGTGAAGCACTCTGACAATTTTATTAAATCATTCGCACTGAGAGACACTAAAGCACCGTAGGATGTCATGTAATACAACCACATCTTGACCACTAATGATTAAAATTATTTAACACTATGCTCTTTATGCAACCAATTTCGAATAAGATGCGCGTTCTGGTGTGCGCACAGTAAATTATTAATTTTATGTTTACCACAATGATATTTATTACCATCCTTTTTCAACGTTGCTATTGATGGACAATTCATATCTTCAATATTATATATAGCGAAATCGGGTAGTAGCCTTTCCAACCAGCGTTTCTTTTGCAAACCTTTCACAATTATATTGGATTTTTTATCGATTCCTGAATTTAGTAAAATGTCTGATAAGTTTATGTATTCTTCTTCATCGTGTGAATCTTGCCACCTTAGTCCATGAATGTAGAAAGTTAAATAGTTTACTTGCTTCTGTATTGGATCCGCAAAGTGCTCAACTTTTTTGTTGAGTTTAAAAAACTTATGAATCTCAGAAGAGGAGCTAGAACTTACGGGTAGCACTGATAATTCTTTGCAAATAAACTCACTATCTTTAAATTGGAAACCTTGTACATCTAGAACCCATGAGGTTGACATGATGACAGTCTAAGCTGTTCTCACTGAACCAGTTAATGGTGTGTATTTTAAGAGGCGATCATGCAGAATGAGACAATATAGAGCAGTATTTTCTGGAATGTCCTCACCACATTCGAAATCTAAGCGAACATCTACCGAGCCGGTATTTAAAATTTCATTTTGTCTCGAACAATCAATCACTATAATTGTGTGATCTTTTAAAAATTGTTCCAACGTGATGATTGGTTCACTCTTCTTATTGTAGTATGAAGCTTGAAATTTAGAGTACATCTCATACAGTAGGATGCATTGCTTCTGCTTAAAGTTACACTGGACTGTTTCATATGGATATTGTTCACTGTTGAGAAATAGTTTCATATTAGTTAAATTACAATGATCGAATAAACTCATATTTTTTTGTTGACTATTTTTCCTATCTGTTTGAAACGCCGCTATTATATACCGGGGTTTTTCCAATTGAGTACTAGACTTTATAGTCCATGAATGTTGTCTTGTTTTTGGTAATACTGGATATTCATAAAGATCCCAGCTACGAAATGCTAGATCTAACTCGATACCACTCGATATGTAATGTAATAGATTCAATCTTTCCGCATCGGCAACTGATATATGAGGCACGCGCCAGGCAACTTTAGACAAGGTAATTTTCAATTTTTCGCCTGGCTGACTGCAGTAAATCGCATTGTTGTCCGTATTACTTCTTAACAGTATAAGTTCTAGTTTTACATTCAAAAAAACTTTTTTAAAATCGTCAGCTACACCCAACAAGTATCTTAACGGTATGCAAACGTTAAAAAATCCTGTAGTCGGATCCATTTGACTGTTGAACTTAAAACCGGACATAGTAGCAGCATTTATTTCGTTTGGATCGAATGATACGAGGCCTTTTAATGTACTTGTAATACCTGGATTTCTATTTCTATCAATCATTTTCCCTCCCATTTGTAGTATAACCTCTTGGAAAAGGTGAACAAATCCATTGTTGATAAATTCTGCATGTTTTGATACACTACCATCTTCTTTTAAGATTTTACCCTCTAAGAGAACACTAGATTGACCGACAAGTGTTATTAAATCAGCATGCTGGATTGGAATTCTAATCTCGTCGTTATTGTTGTATGAGTTAGATGAATAGGGGAGGTGCGTTGAAATTTCGGCTTTTATAATTGAATTGTCAAATTCAGTTGTCTCAGTTATGTTTAAAATATCCATTCTTAACCAATTGGAAACCTAACGATTGTAAAAATTGACTGTTTCGATGTGTTAACAGTTGTAATGTTGGCAGACGACTGATTGTTGTTATGTTAGTTTTTGGTCTTATGTAACCATAATTGTTATTAAACTTAAGAACCATCTCTTTCACGTCGTAAATGCAACCTTATCGTCACGACTTCCTGTCTGAAATTGATTGGATTTCCATCCTGATCGGTTATTTTAATGATAATATTATCAATAGTGTTGGTATTAAGAGGCATGTAGATAACGTTTTGAGGTGTTTCTATTATTTTAAATCCTGGTGGTACTGATGGGAAGAACTCGTGAATTGTATGACCCGCGGTGTTATTACTATAGGCTCCTTGTATAATGTTACATTCAATTTTAATAGTATTCACTCTTAAAATATCCACAACCTGTTCTGACGTATGTGGTGAATGAATATATTTCAATATTTTAGTTGGTGTAAATCCGAGTAGAGGACCTATTGAATTTTTCACATTAAAATTAACATCTTTGTCACATTTGATAACAGATTTTAGCGTATTATTATTCGCATAGAGACGAAAATGTGTATTTTTTGAGAGCATAGTGGTAATGATTGCATTGATGTCTGCAATTTCATATGATCCAACTGGTAGTGTAATTAATTTATTATCTACTTTAAGGGCATTATTGTTTTCATCAACGTTTGGAATAGCATTATATGTTTCGAAATTTATCAATCCAATCTCATAATTTCCAAACAGTTGAATAGGGGGATTGTAATGAGCTTCCAACACAGATGTTTTACCCGAGAGACTAAATGTATGCATACTCACGTGCGCTTAATGTGCAAATGAATAAATTACACACTTCTAAGGAATTTAAGGCACAACTGTCCACAGTTACTTGTCCCGTATGACTGATATGGTTGATGATTATATATAATCTTTACATCTTTTCCATTACTTTTAAAATATTTTATCATTTCGCTAGTTGGTTTTAAGTCTCCAAAGCTATCGAAGAAATGAACTACTGCTTGCGATTTAGGTTTCTGAATTCTAGCATAACACGTCCAATGAGAACCCGGATTTTTAATACTATCCAGATTAATAATTCCTCGTTCATTTTTTCTAATACGTTTAGGTAAAGTATCGCGCATGAAAACTCCTCGAAACTTTTCTATTTCTCTACCATACTTCTCCAACTCAACATTTGTTAATGCTTTCGATGCCGGGATGCTCGATTTTTGTTCTTTTTTTTTTTTTTAAACCGTTACCAGTTTTTTTAAATGGTTTCAAGAATAGCCCCTTACCAGTCGAAAGCACCTCCATAGCTTTATTGTGACGTTCCTGCTCTTTACTATCCTTCACTGTCTTTGCGATTGCAGCAGCA
>CAXIES010000149.1:0-15000 GCA_964023965.1 Melinopterus prodromus
CTCACGGGAAGTTTCCAAGGTAAACGGCCGGCGTGTTCTCCGTTTACCCGATTAAACGATGAAAGTAGTGGTATTTCAACGGCGACATGGTCTCCCACTTATGCTACACCTCTCATGTCTCCTTACATTGCCAGACTAGAGTCAAGCTCAACAGGGTCTTCTTTCCCCGCTAATTTTTCCAAGCCCGTTCCCTTGGCAGTGGTTTCGCTAGATAGTAGGTAGGGACAGTGGGAATCTCGTTAATCCATTCATGCGCGTCACTAATTAGATGACGAGGCATTTGGCTATAGAAAACTTTATAAAAAGCATTTTGCAGCAAGCTGCAGAAATACCTTGCGGCGGCGCAGCGCGGTATTTGCAGGAACCACCTGAGCAAAAGTAGAAATAAACAAAAAGAAAACGTGTGGGTTATTTCGCGCATAATCTCTTGGGGGCGGCTCAGCAAGCTGAGGTAGAAAGAGAAAGGAGAATAGTCATGTACCCCCAAGGACACCAAACCGCTAAATGTAAATGCCGACATATAGTACGTAATTACATGACAATGGACAAAGAATAATAATGACTACACAACAAGGGAATCGAACAAAGACGCGTTACAACACTTTAAAAGAGGAATTCGGGCGCTAGTTTGTCTCGTGTGCGGTTGGGTGGCGACAGAGTAGGGGCTCAGTTGTGCCAAGCCGCACGCATAAAGCGTGCGTGAATGGTTGAGCCCCATTTTAGTGCGGAGTGGACGCAAGAAGCACGGACTGAAGGTGGAATGTCCAGTGCTTCCTGGGTAGGCTGGTTGGCGCGTGGCCAAATACCCCTTGCCCCGATGATAATGGGCAAAAAGCGCAGAGGGCGGTCTCGCCAACGCAGGGTCGCAGCCTCCCGGAACTTCTGGCAGTCATAGACGGCTTTCTTGTTGATCCACGTCTGGTCCAGTCCGATACTGCCCTCCCACGACACTTGAACGTCGCAAACCACATACGAGTCCGCACAATGAATAACCAGGTCGGGCTTAAAAAGTGTCCCGTCCTGGTGGCGGACGTGCGGTTCTTCCTCAACGGTGAGGCCTTTGAGACGGCAATGGCGAGACAGCTTGGAGGCTATCTCGTTATGGCGTTGGATGCGGGCGTAGTGGCTGGCGGGACAAGCCTGAAGAATGTGGCATATGGTTTCATTCTTCCGGCATGAGGGGGTGCGGCATAATCTCTGCTCGCCGCGGTTGGATGGTATACCGCGGCATGGGAGATTGTTCGAGCGCAATTGGACGGCTCGAACGAAGTCACGCCCACTCCAGCCACGCGGAACATCGCGCAGCCAAGAGCGGCTCGCACGATCGTCGGCGACTGACTCCACGCCCCTCGTGAAAGGTCCACTTATAATAGCCTCCCTCAGCGCCACAGGGGGACGAAATGCCAACCACACGCGCCACGGATGGTGATTGCACATCGTCGGCAGAAAGAGACGCCGTCGGTGCCGGGGGCGGTGGTGGTGTTGAACGCCTGCGGCGCTTCAGCGCTCCCGAAGGAGTGCCTGGCGTCGCAGAGGGCGTACGCAGAATGCCCGAAGGGGCAGCCGCGGTGATGGTCGGAGCTGGTGGAGCACGTGGGGCGGATGTTGGGGGAGACGCGAAGGACAAGCGGCGAGGCGCAGACGGAGCAAGCGAGGACCCGTGAGCAACGGAGGTGGAGACGCTCAGGCGTTTGCGGCTAGACTCGATATGAGCCTCCCGCGCGCGCCGAAGATATTCCTGGTAATCGTCAGATCGCCGCCGATAACGGATCTGGTCTCGGGTGAGACCAGTGGCGCTGACCATCTTCTCTATGAAGGGGACTCCCTTGACCGCCGACGCCTCGATCTCCGCGATGGCCTCCAACGTCTCCGACTCAGACCTGGCCGGAAAGGTGGCCGCGAGGGACGCCTTGTGCTCCACCGCGTGGGCCCTACTCTCATGGAGAATAAGGGACGCGTAGGATTTGAAGTCCCTTCCGCAGTACTGGCAAACAGTACGCTCTTTACTGCCGCACTTCGGACGGTGATTCCGCTGCTCAGCGCGGGTGCGAAAAACGGCGCCGCACCGAAGACAAGGCCATAAATGACCTGCGGATGGCTGGACTCCGGAACGGGGCTCGGAGCCAGATAGAGGGTTGGGTTGTGACCCATCCGCTTGGAATTCCGGGGAAGATGACGTCCCCGGGCCCGACATTGTCGGCTAAGCGACGGCGTGCAGGCGGAGCAAAAACACCAGTAAAAACCGTGCTCCCGCGCCAACGGAAAAAAGTACCGAAGGAAACTCCGGGGAAGCCCAACTGAGGAGCTCGCAAAAAGGAGGCGCGGGGGCAATCCCTAAGTGGAGTGAGATGAATTGGGTGGGATGCTGCCCAGCAAAAAAGGACGACTGAGACACACACCGCCACCCGCATCCACAGCCACGGGTTAAAACTGGAATTCGGATGGAATATCCAGGCAACGAGACAACAGGAAACGGAAAATCACTATCACGAAAGAAATAGACGCTGAACGAAAGAACGGGCACAGGAGACTCCACAGCGACGCACCAAGCAGACAATGGCGTCAAAACGACCAATCCTCGTGTGTGGGAAATTTTCCGGCAACGGACCCAAGTACCCACCCTGCGCACCGACACAAGGGCCCAAAATAGGACTCTTGAGGGCAAACACAAAATGGGACAGGAGCACGTCCCTGAAGAAGGGGAGTCAGAAAAACCAAGTTTTTCGACGAAAAACAAACCGCACGCGGCACGGGCAACCGCAAAAAACACGCGGGCGGGTGCGGAGCGTACGGTAGTCGATGTTAAGCACACGAAACAAGAGGGAATAAGGGATAGGAATAGTTACTCCCGCCGTTTACCCGCGCTTGCTTGAATTTCTTCACGTTGACATTCAGAGCACTGGGCAGAAATCACATTGCGTCAACACCCGCAGGGGCCATCGCAATGCTTTGTTTTAATTAGACAGTCGGATTCCCCCAGTCCGTGCCAGTTCTGAGCTGATCGTTGAATGGCGGCCGAAGAGGACACCGGCCAGGAGCGAACCCCCGACCGGGCCTCGCAGCAAGGAAGTTCCGCGGGAGGCCAAGGCACGGGACCGAGCTCGGATCCGGTCGCCGAAACGACTTTTACCTCGCCCAGGCCCGGCACGTCAGCCGATACCCGCTTCCCGACCAAGCCCGACGCGCCCCGATCCTCAGAGCCAATCCTTATCCCGAAGTTACGGATCCAATTTGCCGACTTCCCTTACCTACATTATTCTATCGACTAGAGGCTGTTCACCTTGGAGACCTGCTGCGGATATGGGTACGAACCGGCGCGACACCTACCGTGGCCCTCTCCTGGATTTTCAAGGTCCGAGGGGAAGATCCGGACACCGCCGCAACTGCGGTGCTCTTCGCGCTCCAAACCATATCTCCCTGCTAGAGGATTCCATGGAACTCGAGCGCTTATGCAGAAAAGAAAACTCTTCCCGGATCTCCCGACGGCGTCTCCAGGTCATTTTGGGTTGCCCCGACGAACACTCTTTCGAGGGCCCGACTTAATTACGGTTCCGCTGCCGGGTTCCGGAATAGGAACCGGATTCCCTTTCGCCCGACGGGTGTGTGCCTCTTTATGCACGTACGGCGCCGGCATACTCGCGGCTGGAACCGCTAAGATCGGCGCGCGCGGCCAATAATGCCGCGGCCTCACTGCTCGTCATGACCGCTGCGCGTCGCGTGTCGACGTCGCGCGCGGGGAACCATCGTTCGCGTGATGGCGCGGTCGCGCTCGCGCTCCCGTCGCTCTGTGCGCGCGCGTCCGGCGGCGGATGATACCGGCGGACCGAGGAACCGAGCCGCTTGAAGCGGCGGTTCCGGTCCTCCTCCATCCTAACCTCCGGTGCGTGCGAGAGCGATCGAGAGTCCGCGTGCGCGTCTCCTGCGCCCAGGAACGAGACTCGACCCCCGCTGCGACGGTTCGACGACGACGACAGGGACGACGAAGGAGCCGCAGCTGGCGCGCGCGCTCGATCGAAGGTTCCATCTTACGTCACGGACGCGTCCGCCGTACTACTACGCAAACGTAGATACACCAACATCAACATCGGCTTTCGCCTAGGGCTTAGGATCGACTGACTCGTGTGCAACGGCTGTTCACACGAAACCCTTCTCCACGTCAGTCCTCCAGG
This sequence comes from Melinopterus prodromus, assembly GCA_964023965.1. Classification (NCBI taxonomy): domain Eukaryota; kingdom Metazoa; phylum Arthropoda; class Insecta; order Coleoptera; family Scarabaeidae; genus Melinopterus; species Melinopterus prodromus. The sequence continues at coordinate 4,170 of CAXIES010000149.1, forward strand.
GCCTCGCTGGAGTATTTGCTACTACCACCAAGATCTGCACCGACGGCGGCTCCAGACGGGCTCACGCCCTGTCCTTCTGCGCACACCGCCGCGACCCTCCTACTCGTCAGGGCTTCATGACGCCGGTCCGCGAGGACCGCGTCTCACATGCCGCTGACGGCCGAGTATAAGCACGACGCTTCAGCGCCATCCATTTTCAGGGCTAGTAACTTCGGCAGGTGAGTTGTTACACACTCCTTGGCGGATTCCGACTTCCATGGCCACCGTCCTGCTGTCTTAAGTTACCAACGCCTTTCATGGTATCCCATAAGCGTCGATTTGGGCGCTTTAACTCGGCGTTTGGTTCATCCCACAGCGCCAGTTCTGCTTACCAAAAGTGGCCCACTTGGCACTCTGATCCGATATCTCGCGGCTTCACAGTTTAAGCAAGCCGGAGATCTCACCCATTTAAAGTTTGAGAATAGGTTGAGGTCGTTTCGACCCCAATGCCTCTAATCATTCGCTTTACCGAATGAGACTCGCACGCGGCGAGCGCCAGCTATCCTGAGGGAAACTTCGGAGGGAACCAGCTACTAGATGGTTCGATTAGTCTTTCGCCCCTATACCCAGTTCCGACGATCGATTTGCACGTCAGAATCGCTACGGACCTCCATCAGGGTTTCCCCTGACTTCGTCCTGACCAGGCATAGTTCACCATCTTTCGGGTCCCAGCGTGTACGCTCTGGGTGCGCCTCTTCTCGCGATGAGAACGAGACGCCCCGGGAGTGCGGGGCCGGTCCGTGAGCCGGCCCATCCTCCCTCGGTTCGCGCGAGGCGAACCTTCACTTTCATTGCGCCTTTAGGTTTAGTTTAGTCCCAATGACTCGCGCACATGCTAGACTCCTTGGTCCGTGTTTCAAGACGGGTCCTGAAAGTACCCAAAGCTATAGCGCCGTGGACTGGCGTGTGCAGGGTCTGTCCGAGGACAACGCCGCCAACAGCCGGGCGGGCCCGGATCCGGCGCTAGGTCCGGATGCCAGGTTTGCCGTCCGCGCTTGCGACGTGCCGGACGCGAACAAGTCGCGGCCCCGCGCCATAGTTTTACCGTCGGTCGGGCCGGCCGGGACACCGCGGGTCCGAACGCACCGAGGTGCGCGCGGGCTCCACCGCGGGCCTTAGGCCGACGCCCAACGGGTCACGACGTCCTACAGTAGGAGAAGTGCACGCGTTCGGAGTCCGACGGCCACGGGCGGCGCGCGCGGCGCGAACGCCACGCGTCGCAACGCCCGTTGCTCGCGAACTTTCCGAGAGACGCGTCTGAATCTCCCCTTTCGACCTTTCGGGTTTCTCAGGTTTACCCCTGAACGGTTTCACGTACTCTTGAACTCTCTCTTCAAAGTTCTTTTCAACTTTCCCTCACGGTACTTGTTCGCTATCGGTCTCGTGGTAATATTTAGCCTTAGATGGAGTTTACCACCCACTTAGGGCTGCACTCTCAAGCAACCCGACTCTGAGGAGAGACCCTCCCGCGGCATGCGGCGGCCAGCTACGGGCCTGGCACCCTCTCTGGGTAAGTGGCCCCGTTCAAGAAGGACTTGGGCGCGCCGCGCTACCTCGGGATAACGGATCCTCCCTAACACCACATTTCCCGGCGTCCGTCTCCGGACGCGGGATTCGGTGCTGGGCTCTTCCCTGTTCGCTCGCCGCTACTAAGGGAATCCTAGTTAGTTTCTTTTCCTCCGCTTAGTAATATGCTTAAATTCAGCGGGTAGTCTCACCTGCTCTGAGGTCGCGTTCATTGGTTTCTTTCGATAGCCGACAGGCCGCGTAGGCAACGGGATCCTTCGGGCTAAACGCGCGCGATCGGACGTCGGACGAATACCTCGCGCCGCCCCGGACGAATCTCGGTGGCGGGGGGATTCACACTCGGACACGTCGACCGGCGCGTCGCCCGGGCATCGTTTACCGGTACGCGGATGGCGGTCGGCTCGAATGATTATATCGTTCGATAGTTTAAAGCGACGCGTTAGCGCGCCGCCCCGACGTCGAGCGCGATGGCGCGCTCGCGGTATCGGGGGGCGGCTCGTGCGCGAGCGCTCAGATTCTTGCCTCGGCGGCCGTCCGCTTTTCGCGCTTGACCGACGCCCCGTACGTACGGCGCGCGTTCCGCTCACACGATTGGGAGCGTGTACTGCGCGCGCGCACCACATGGGGGGGCCTTCGCGTTATCGGCGGTACGCCGACCCGGCAGTCGTGGAAATTGAAACGACCCTCAGCCAGGAGTGGTCCAGGAACAGTATCCGAGGACCGCAATGTGCGTTCGAAATGTCGATGTTCAAGTGTCCTGCAGTTCACAAGTTGACGCGCAATTAGCTGCGTTCTTCATCGACCCACGAGCCAAGTGATCCACCGTTCAGGGTAATCTTTCATACAGTTAACCAGCGACTCTCTGTCCGCGGTACTGCGTTTAATCGGTTTTACACTTACGCAAAGTTTTGCACGCTTACACGTTGCTAGAACGAGAGGTGTTTGACTTCGCAGAGCGGTCGGCCGACGCCTCGGACTTCGTTAGTCCTTAACAGTTCGAATCAGTTCGACCGGCGCTCGTACGGCCGACGCGACCGCCGTCGTAGACGTGGTCGGCCGAGGGCGCCATTAATATTCATTCATTATTAATATCGATCCGTGCATCGTATTAATTAATTGTACGTAATGTTTTATAAACATTCGTTAATGATCCTTCCGCAGGTTCACCTACGGAAACCTTGTTACGACTTTTACTTCCTCTAAATGATCAAGTTTGGTCATCTTCCCAGCATCATCGGCGACGTCGAAACGCCACCGCGCACCGGTCCGAAGACCTCACTAAATCATTCAATCGGTAGTAGCGACGGGCGGTGTGTACAAAGGGCAGGGACGTAATCAACGCGAGCTTATGACTCGCGCTTACTGGGAATTCCTCGTTCATGGGGAACAATTGCAAGCCCCAATCCCTAGCACGAAGGAGGTTCAGCGGGTTACCCGGGCCGTTCGGCCAGGGAAGACACGCTGATTCCTTCAGTGTAGCGCGCGTGCGGCCCAGAACATCTAAGGGCATTACAGACCTGTTATTGCTCAATCTCGTGCGGCTAGAAGCCGCCTGTCCCTCTAAGAAGAATTAATTGTACGCCGACAGTAAAAATCGCTCACGACCGCGACGCGAGCGCCGGGTCGGCGGACCTTTGAGATGTCGAAAATACGCCTAGTTAGCAGGCTAGAGTCTCGTTCGTTATCGGAATTAACCAGACAAATCGCTCCACCAACTAAGAACGGCCATGCACCACCACCCACCGAATCAAGAAAGAGCTCTCAATCTGTCAATCCTTCCGGTGTCCGGGCCTGGTGAGGTTTCCCGTGTTGAGTCAAATTAAGCCGCAGGCTCCACTCCTGGTGGTGCCCTTCCGTCAATTCCTTTAAGTTTCAGCTTTGCAACCATACTTCCCCCGGAACCCAAAAGCTTTGGTTTCCCGGAAGCTGCCCGCCGAGTCATCGGAGGAACGTCGGCGGATCGCTAGCTGGCATCGTTTATGGTTAGAACTAGGGCGGTATCTGATCGCCTTCGAACCTCTAACTTTCGTTCTTGATCAATGAAAGCGTTTTTGGCAAATGCTTTCGCTTCTGTCCGTCTTGCGACGATCCAAGAATTTCACCTCTAACGTCGCAATACGAATGCCCCCCCATCCGTTCCTATTAATCATTACCTCGGGGTTCCGAAAACCAACAAAATAGAACCGAGGTCCTATTCCATTATTCCATGCACACAGTATTCAGGCGAAATTTTAGCCTGCTTTAAGCACTCTAATTAGTTCAAAGTAAACGTGCCGGCCCACCTCGACACTCAATGAAGAGCACCGCGGTGGGATTGAGATTGGGCCGCCCCGAGAGGCTAAGCCCACCGGCAGGACGTCCCGCGGACACGCCAGTTAACACCGCGAGCGATGAACCGGCGGCGCGGGACACAAATTCGACTACGAGCTTTTTAACCGCAACAACTTTAATATACGCTATTGGAGCTGGAATTACCGCGGCTGCTGGCACCAGACTTGCCCTCCAATTGATCCTCGTTAAAGGGTTTAGAGTGTACTCATTCCGATTACGGGGCCTCGGATGAGTCCCGTATCGTTATTTTTCGTCACTACCTCCCCGTGCCGGGAGTGGGTAATTTGCGCGCCTGCTGCCTTCCTTGGATGTGGTAGCCGTTTCTCAGGCTCCCTCTCCGGAATCGAACCCTGATTCCCCGTTACCCGTTACAACCATGGTAGGCGCAGAACCTACCATCGACAGTTGATAAGGCAGACATTTGAAAGATGCGTCGCCGGTGCGAGACCGTGCGATCAGCAAAAAGTTATTCAGAGTCACCAAGGTGTACGACGACGGGCGAACCCGACGACGATTGGTTTTGATCTAATAAAAGCGCTCCTTCCGTCTCCGGTCGGAGCTCTGTTTGCATGTATTAGCTCTAGAATTACCACAGTTATCCAAGTAAATGTGGGTACGATCTAAGGAACCATAACTGATTTAATGAGCCTTTCGCGGTTTCACCTTAATTTGGCTTGTACTGAGACATGCATGGCTTAATCTTTGAGACAAGCATATGACTACTGGCAGGATCAACCAGGGAGCTGTCACCCGTCCGCGGCCACGTTCGGAAGACGCGCACCGATGGTAACGCGCCGACCTGGCGTAACGCAGATCGAGAGAACAGTCGCACCTCCGGCGAGCCGAGGGCGGAGCAGAATCGTCACGCCGCTGCGAGAGCGGCGGCGGTCTGTCTTCTCGCCCGGCCCAGAAGTATACTACTACATATTACAATATATAGCAAAAACTGACCGTGTCGAAATCAGTCGGCAGCGACGAGCGCGCGCCGACCACACATTTCACGCACAGTGGAGCAGGATGCGCCGACGTCGAAATAGGACGACGTTTACTTGACGACATGACCGCCCGCAGCAGTTCTAAAGAGAATAATTTATAACGCGGAATCTCGTCCGCGAACGGCTTCAACATTCCCAGAAACACCCTTCGCTAGATTGAAAGCGACATGGTACGCGGTCTGAGCGCGCGTTTCGGAAAACTGTCGTGCCGCGCTCTCACGCTCGGTACGAGGCGAGTCGTTGCATATTTGTGGACGACGTCCAGAGGACGCCTCCGAGATTTAAGTGCGCCCGCATAAGGTGTACAACGCTAACTGCGAAAGTCAGCGTCGTCCGCGGGCATGCTGTGGCAATCGCTAATGTTACGGTTACGAGCGCTTGGCGGCGATATGTGGGAACGCAACCTTTCGGTTAAACCGCACAGCGTCAATTAAAACTCTCGTCTCTAATGGCGAACGCCGGTTCTTCGCGAACGAAGCTTACCGAGGCGCTCTCTAGCCACCAGCAGACCAAAGTCAACAACGCGTGCGGCCCGGCAGGGAGCATCTTTATCGTTTACTAATACCAAGACTGTCGACTCGTCGCAACTAAACGGGATCGAGCGGAACCGGACGGCGTTAGCCGTCGCGGACTCACCTCTCCCTATATAAGCGCAACGGACCGAGTACGGGTTGCGAAACGCTAGTACGGGTCGCTCCCGGCTCGCTCGAACGGATACCGCCGACGCTCGCGCGGACTTATCGCACTTTTCGCCTTGGTCCCCGTCCGGGTCGTTTTTTTTTTGGAAATTTTTTTTTTCTTTCAAATGTTCTCTCCGGCGCTCTCTGCTAAATTTTTGGATTTTTTTTTTTTGAAAATTTTTTTTTCTTTCAAAAGTTCCGTCCAGCGCTCCCTGCTGAAATTTTTGGATTTTGGAAATTTTGTCTTTCGGGTGGCGCTGGATGTCGATCGAGCGCGCCGCCGTAGTCCAGCCGACCGCCCGCGCGCCGTCGCCGGCCGGGTAGCGCTCGGTACATTTCGCCCCGCTCGACGACGGGAGACTCGCGCTGTCGATCGAGCGCGCCGCCGGAGTCCAGCCGACCGCCCGCGCGCCGTCGCCGGCCGGGTAGCGCTCGGTACATTTCGCCCCGCTCGACGACGGGAGACTCGCGCTGTCGATCGAGCGCGCCGCCGGAGTCCAGCCGACCGCCCGCGCGCCGTCGCCGGCCGGGTAGCGCTCGGTAGATTTCGCCCCGCTCGACGACGGGAGACCCGCGCTGTCGATCGAGCGCGCCGCCGGAGTCCAGCCGACAGCCCGCGCGCCGTCGCCGGCCGGGTAGCGCTCGGTACATTTCGCCCCGCTCGACGACGGGAGACCCGCGCTGTCGATCGAGCGCGCCGCCGGAGTCCAGCCGACCGCGCTCGCGCCGTCAACGGCCCCATAAAAGATTTTCTTGAAATTTTCTTTTTCGCCTATAAGTCCCGGCCAGCGCTCTCTGCAAAATTTTAGAAATTTTTTTTTTTGAAAAATTTTTTTTTTGAAAATTTTTTTTTCTTTCAAAAGTTCCGTCCAGCGCTCCCTGCTGAAATTTTTGGATTTTGGAAATTTTGTCTTTCGGGTGGCGCTGGATGTCGATCGAGCGCGCCGCCGTAGTCCAGCCGACCGCCCGCGCGCCGTCGCCGGCCGGGTAGCGCTCGGTACATTTCGCCCCGCTCGACGACGGGAGACTCGCGCTGTCGATCGAGCGCGCCGCCGGAGTCCAGCCGACCGCCCGCGCGCCGTCGCCGGCCGGGTAGCGCTCGGTACATTTCGCCCCGCTCGACGACGGGAGACTCGCGCTGTCGATCGAGCGCGCCGCCGGAGTCCAGCCGACCGCCCGCGCGCCGTCGCCGGCCGGGTAGCGCTCGGTAGATTTCGCCCCGCTCGACGACGGGAGACCCGCGCTGTCGATCGAGCGCGCCGCCGGAGTCCAGCCGACAGCCCGCGCGCCGTCGCCGGCCGGGTAGCGCTCGGTACATTTCGCCCCGCTCGACGACGGGAGACCCGCGCTGTCGATCGAGCGCGCCGCCGGAGTCCAGCCGACCGCGCTCGCGCCGTCAACGGCCCCATAAAAGATTTTCTTGAAATTTTCTTTTTCGCCTATAAGTCCCGGCCAGCGCTCTCTGCAAAATTTTAGAAATTTTTTTTTTGAAAAATTTTTTTTTTGAAAATTTTTTTTTTCTTTCAAAAGTTCCGTCCAGCGCTCTCTGCTGAAATTTTTGGATTTTGGAAATTTTGTCTTTCGGGTGGCGCTGGATGTCGATCGAGCGCGCCGCCGTAGTCCAGCCGACCGCCCGCGCGCCGTCGCCGGCCGGGTAGCGCTCGGTACATTTCGCCCCGCTCGACGACGGGAGACTCGCGCTGTCGATCGAGCGCGCCGCCGGAGTCCAGCCGACCGCCCGCGCGCCGTCGCCGGCCGGGTAGCGCTCGGTACATTTCGCCCCGCTCGACGACGGGAGACTCGCGCTGTCGATCGAGCGCGCCGCCGGAGTCCAGCCGACCGCGCTCGCGCCGTCAACGGCCCCATAAAAGATTTTCTTGAAATTTTCTTTTTCGCCTATAAGTCCCGGCCAGCGCTCTCTGCAAAATTTTAGAAATTTTTTTTTTTGAAAAATTTTTTTTTTGAAAATTTTTTTTTTCTTTTAAAAGTTCCGTCCAGCGCTCTCTGCTGAAATTTTTGGATTTTGGAAATTTTGTCTTTCGGGTGGCGCTGGATGTCGATCGAGCGCGCCGCCGTAGTCCAGCCGACCGCCCGCGCGCCGTCGCCGGCCGGGTAGCGCTCGGTACATTTCGCCCCGCTCGACGACGGGAGACTCGCGCTGTCGATCGAGCGCGCCGCCGGAGTCCAGCCGACCGCCCGCGCGCCGTCGCCGGCCGGGTAGCGCTCGGTACATTTCGCCCCGCTCGACGACAGGAGACTCGCGCTGTCGATCGAGCGCGCCGCCGGAGTCCAGCCGACCGCGCTCGCGCCGTCAACGGCCCCATAAAAGATTTTCTTGAAATTTTCTTTTTCGCCTATAAGTCCCGGCCAGCGCTCTCTGCAAAATTTTAGAAATTTTTTTTTTGAAAAATTTTTTTTTTGAAAATTTTTTTTTTCTTTCAAAAGTTCCGTCCAGCGCTCTCTGCTGAAATTTTTGGATTTTGGAAATTTTATCTTTCGGGTGGCGCTGGATGTCGATCGAGCGCGCCGCCGTAGTCCAGCCGACCGCCCGCGCGCCGTCGCCGGCCGGGTAGCGCTCGGTACATTTCGCCCCGCTCGACGACGGGAGACTCGCGCTGTCGATCGAGCGCGCCGCCGGAGTCCAGCCGACCGCCCGCGCGCCGTCGCCGGCCGGGTAGCGCTCGGTACATTTCGCCCCGCTCGACGACGGGAGACTCGCGCTGTCGATCGAGCGCGCCGCCGGAGTCCAGCCGACCGCGCTCGCGCCGTCAACGGCCCCATAAAAGATTTTCTTGAAATTTTCTTTTTCGCCTATAAGTCCCGGCCAGCGCTCTCTGCAAAATTTTAGAAATTTTTTTTTTTGAAAAATTTTTTTTTTGAAAATTTTTTTTTTCTTTCAAAAGTTCCGTCCAGCGCTCTCTGCTGAAATTTTTGGATTTTGGAAATTTTGTCTTTCGGGTGGCGCTGGATGTCGATCGAGCGCGCCGCCGGAGTCCAGCCGACCGCCCGCGCGCCGTCGCCGGCCGGGTAGCGCTCGGTACATTTCGCCCCGCTCGACGACGGGAGACTCGCGCTGTCGATCGAGCGCGCCGCCGGAGTCCAGCCGACCGCGCTCGCGCCGTCAACGGCCCCATAAAAGATTTTCTTGAAATTTTCTTTTTCGCCTATAAGTCCCGGCCAGCGCTCTCTGCAAAATTTTAGAAATTTTTTTTTTTGAAAAATTTTTTTTTTGAAAATTTTTTTTTTCTTTCAAAAGTTCCGTCCAGCGCTCTCTGCTGAAATTTTTGGATTTTGGAAATTTTGTCTTTCGGGTGGCGCTGGATGTCGATCGAGCGCGCCGCCGTAGTCCAGCCGACCGCCCGCGCGCCGTCGCCGGCCGGGTAGCGCTCGGTACATTTCGCCCCGCTCGACGACGGGAGACTCGCGCTGTCGATCGAGCGCGCCGCCGGAGTCCAGCCGACCGCCCGCGCGCCGTCGCCGGCCGGGTAGCGCTCGGTACATTTCGCCCCGCTCGACGACGGGAGACTCGCGCTGTCGATCGAGCGCGCCGCCGGAGTCCAGCCGACCGCGCTCGCGCCGTCAACGGCCCCATAAAAGATTTTCTTGAAATTTTCTTTTTCGCCTATAAGTCCCGGCCAGCGCTCTCTGCAAAATTTTAGAAATTTTTTTTTTTGAAAAATTTTTTTTTTGAAAATTTTTTTTTTCTTTCAAAAGTTCCGTCCAGCGCTCTCTGCTGAAATTTTTGGATTTTGGAAATTTTGTCTTTCGGGTGGCGCTGGATGTCGATCGAGCGCGCCGCCGGAGTCCAGCCGACCGCCCGCGCGCCGTCGCCGGCCGGGTAGCGCTCGGTACATTTCGCCCCGCTCGACGACGGGAGACTCGCGCTGTCGATCGAGCGCGCCGCCGGAGTCCAGCCGACAGCCCGCGCGCCGTCGCCGGCCGGGTAGCGCTCGATCGTCGCCGATGGTCTCCCGTCTTCGAGCGGGGAAATATACCGATCGCCACCCGTCCGTCGGCGCGGAGCGGGAGTAGAGAGCGCTCACCGGGCGGCCGGCCTGTTAGCGCTCTCTACTCCCGCTCGCCGCCGACGGACGGGTGACGATCGATAAATTTGTCGACCCGACGACGGCCGCCCGGTTAGCGTTCTCTACTCCCGCTCGCCGCCGACGGACGGGTGACGATCGATAAATTTGTCGACCCGACGACGGCCGCCCGGTTAGCGTTCTCTACTCCCGCTCGCCGCCGACGGACGGGTGACGATCGATAAATTTGTCGACAGGCCGCAGGGTAGGGCGGTTTCGCTCTACCCCCTCTCGTTGATTTGTCGACAGGCCGCAGGGTAGGGCGGTTTTGCTCTACTCCCTCTCGTTGATTTGTCGACAGGCCGCAGGGTAGGGCGGTCTCGCTCTACTCCCTCTCGTTAATTTGTCGACAGGCCGCAGGGTAGGGTGGTCTCGCTCTACTCCCTCTCGTTTTCGTTATCAAAACGAGAGGGAGTAGAGCGAGAGCGCCCTACCCTGCGGCCTGTCGACAAATCAACGAGAGGGAGTAGAGCGAAACCGCCTTACCCTGCGGCCTGTCGACAAATCAACGAGAGGGAGTAGAGCGAAACCGCCTTACCCTGCGGCCTGTCGACAAATCAACGAGAGGGAGTAGAGCGAAACCGCCTTACCCTGCGGCCTGTCGACAAATCAACGAGAGGGAGTAGAGCGAAACCGCCTTACCCTGCGGCCTGTCGACAAATCAACGAGAGGGAGTAGAGCGAAACCACCTTACCCTGCGGCCTGTCGACAAATCAACGAGAGGGAGTAGAGCGAAACCACCTTACCCTGCGGCCTGTCAACAAATCAACGAGAGGGAGTAGAGCGAAACCACCTTACCCTGCGGCCTGTCGACAAATTTATCGAGCGACAAATATTTTTTGGTTGCGCTTGTTTTCTGGGTCACTCGTGTGTGGGAGGAGCCTTCGAAATTGTTGTCAGTTGTTTACTGCGTCGGTCGACGACGAACGGCGGACGCGTCCGTCGTCTCTGTCCCGGCGGCTGTTCGCCGGTGGCTGCTGTTCTGTCTGTGCTATGCCTTCGGCGCTCTTTCATAAAAACGGTAGAGTGGAGCCCGGCAGATTGCCGAATGCGCGTCATTGTCGCGAACGACGGACGCTTCGTCGGATCGGAATCGTGACTTGGACTTACTCTTTGACGACCGCCCCGCGTCGAGAGTATTTCTTGATTGATGCCGAATGCGCGACCACCGGTCGTC
>CAXIES010000149.1:20000-35000 GCA_964023965.1 Melinopterus prodromus
AATTGTCCACCTCACTCGTGTAACCTATAAGACGAGCCGCGGTCGGGCCCGTAGCCAAAACCCTACTCCCAATGAGTTGACAAGAGAAGCTCCCGTTCCCCAGAGAACCTGGGGTTAGTTTGGCACTCCGTCCACGGGCCTAGGGAGTATAGGACCCGCCCATGTATAACGTTCACATGGAGCACGTCGACCTAACCGCTAGTACTAGCCAGAACTAAGTAGTACCTGTGCACTGCGCTCGGTCTTCGCCTGAAAACAACCCTCACGGGAAGTTTCCAAGGTAAACGGCCGGCGTGTTCTCCGTTTACCCGATTAAACGATGAAAGTAGTGGTATTTCAACGGCGACATGGTCTCCCACTTATGCTACACCTCTCATGTCTCCTTACATTGCCAGACTAGAGTCAAGCTCAACAGGGTCTTCTTTCCCCGCTAATTTTTCCAAGCCCGTTCCCTTGGCAGTGGTTTCGCTAGATAGTAGGTAGGGACAGTGGGAATCTCGTTAATCCATTCATGCGCGTCACTAATTAGATGACGAGGCATTTGGCTATAGAAAACTTTATAAAAAGCATTTTGCAGCAAGCTGCAGAAATACCTTGCGGCGGCGCAGCGCGGTATTTGCAGGAACCACCTGAGCAAAAGTAGAAATAAACAAAAAGAAAACGTGTGGGTTATTTCGCGCATAATCTCTTGGGGGCGGCTCAGCAAGCTGAGGTAGAAAGAGAAAGGAGAATAGTCATGTACCCCCAAGGACACCAAACCGCTAAATGTAAATGCCGACATATAGTACGTAATTACATGACAATGGACAAAGAATAATAATGACTACACAACAAGGGAATCGAACAAAGACGCGTTACAACACTTTAAAAGAGGAATTCGGGCGCTAGTTTGTCTCGTGTGCGGTTGGGTGGCGACAGAGTAGGGGCTCAGTTGTGCCAAGCCGCACGCATAAAGCGTGCGTGAATGGTTGAGCCCCATTTTAGTGCGGAGTGGACGCAAGAAGCACGGACTGAAGGTGGAATGTCCAGTGCTTCCTGGGTAGGCTGGTTGGCGCGTGGCCAAATACCCCTTGCCCCGATGATAATGGGCAAAAAGCGCAGAGGGCGGTCTCGCCAACGCAGGGTCGCAGCCTCCCGGAACTTCTGGCAGTCATAGACGGCTTTCTTGTTGATCCACGTCTGGTCCAGTCCGATACTGCCCTCCCACGACACTTGAACGTCGCAAACCACATACGAGTCCGCACAATGAATAACCAGGTCGGGCTTAAAAAGTGTCCCGTCCTGGTGGCGGACGTGCGGTTCTTCCTCAACGGTGAGGCCTTTGAGACGGCAATGGCGAGACAGCTTGGAGGCTATCTCGTTATGGCGTTGGATGCGGGCGTAGTGGCTGGCGGGACAAGCCTGAAGAATGTGGCATATGGTTTCATTCTTCCGGCATGAGGGGGTGCGGCATAATCTCTGCTCGCCGCGGTTGGATGGTATACCGCGGCATGGGAGATTGTTCGAGCGCAATTGGACGGCTCGAACGAAGTCACGCCCACTCCAGCCACGCGGAACATCGCGCAGCCAAGAGCGGCTCGCACGATCGTCGGCGACTGACTCCACGCCCCTCGTGAAAGGTCCACTTATAATAGCCTCCCTCAGCGCCACAGGGGGACGAAATGCCAACCACACGCGCCACGGATGGTGATTGCACATCGTCGGCAGAAAGAGACGCCGTCGGTGCCGGGGGCGGTGGTGGTGTTGAACGCCTGCGGCGCTTCAGCGCTCCCGAAGGAGTGCCTGGCGTCGCAGAGGGCGTACGCAGAATGCCCGAAGGGGCAGCCGCGGTGATGGTCGGAGCTGGTGGAGCACGTGGGGCGGATGTTGGGGGAGACGCGAAGGACAAGCGGCGAGGCGCAGACGGAGCAAGCGAGGACCCGTGAGCAACGGAGGTGGAGACGCTCAGGCGTTTGCGGCTAGACTCGATATGAGCCTCCCGCGCGCGCCGAAGATATTCCTGGTAATCGTCAGATCGCCGCCGATAACGGATCTGGTCTCGGGTGAGACCAGTGGCGCTGACCATCTTCTCTATGAAGGGGACTCCCTTGACCGCCGACGCCTCGATCTCCGCGATGGCCTCCAACGTCTCCGACTCAGACCTGGCCGGAAAGGTGGCCGCGAGGGACGCCTTGTGCTCCACCGCGTGGGCCCTACTCTCATGGAGAATAAGGGACGCGTAGGATTTGAAGTCCCTTCCGCAGTACTGGCAAACAGTACGCTCTTTACTGCCGCACTTCGGACGGTGATTCCGCTGCTCAGCGCGGGTGCGAAAAACGGCGCCGCACCGAAGACAAGGCCATAAATGACCTGCGGATGGCTGGACTCCGGAACGGGGCTCGGAGCCAGATAGAGGGTTGGGTTGTGACCCATCCGCTTGGAATTCCGGGGAAGATGACGTCCCCGGGCCCGACATTGTCGGCTAAGCGACGGCGTGCAGGCGGAGCAAAAACACCAGTAAAAACCGTGCTCCCGCGCCAACGGAAAAAAGTACCGAAGGAAACTCCGGGGAAGCCCAACTGAGGAGCTCGCAAAAAGGAGGCGCGGGGGCAATCCCTAAGTGGAGTGAGATGAATTGGGTGGGATGCTGCCCAGCAAAAAAGGACGACTGAGACACACACCGCCACCCGCATCCACAGCCACGGGTTAAAACTGGAATTCGGATGGAATATCCAGGCAACGAGACAACAGGAAACGGAAAATCACTATCACGAAAGAAATAGACGCTGAACGAAAGAACGGGCACAGGAGACTCCACAGCGACGCACCAAGCAGACAATGGCGTCAAAACGACCAATCCTCGTGTGTGGGAAATTTTCCGGCAACGGACCCAAGTACCCACCCTGCGCACCGACACAAGGGCCCAAAATAGGACTCTTGAGGGCAAACACAAAATGGGACAGGAGCACGTCCCTGAAGAAGGGGAGTCAGAAAAACCAAGTTTTTCGACGAAAAACAAACCGCACGCGGCACGGGCAACCGCAAAAAACACGCGGGCGGGTGCGGAGCGTACGGTAGTCGATGTTAAGCACACGAAACAAGAGGGAATAAGGGATAGGAATAGTTACTCCCGCCGTTTACCCGCGCTTGCTTGAATTTCTTCACGTTGACATTCAGAGCACTGGGCAGAAATCACATTGCGTCAACACCCGCAGGGGCCATCGCAATGCTTTGTTTTAATTAGACAGTCGGATTCCCCCAGTCCGTGCCAGTTCTGAGCTGATCGTTGAATGGCGGCCGAAGAGGACACCGGCCAGGAGCGAACCCCCGACCGGGCCTCGCAGCAAGGAAGTTCCGCGGGAGGCCAAGGCACGGGACCGAGCTCGGATCCGGTCGCCGAAACGACTTTTACCTCGCCCAGGCCCGGCACGTCAGCCGATACCCGCTTCCCGACCAAGCCCGACGCGCCCCGATCCTCAGAGCCAATCCTTATCCCGAAGTTACGGATCCAATTTGCCGACTTCCCTTACCTACATTATTCTATCGACTAGAGGCTGTTCACCTTGGAGACCTGCTGCGGATATGGGTACGAACCGGCGCGACACCTACCGTGGCCCTCTCCTGGATTTTCAAGGTCCGAGGGGAAGATCCGGACACCGCCGCAACTGCGGTGCTCTTCGCGCTCCAAACCATATCTCCCTGCTAGAGGATTCCATGGAACTCGAGCGCTTATGCAGAAAAGAAAACTCTTCCCGGATCTCCCGACGGCGTCTCCAGGTCATTTTGGGTTGCCCCGACGAACACTCTTTCGAGGGCCCGACTTAATTACGGTTCCGCTGCCGGGTTCCGGAATAGGAACCGGATTCCCTTTCGCCCGACGGGTGTGTGCCTCTTTATGCACGTACGGCGCCGGCATACTCGCGGCTGGAACCGCTAAGATCGGCGCGCGCGGCCAATAATGCCGCGGCCTCACTGCTCGTCATGACCGCTGCGCGTCGCGTGTCGACGTCGCGCGCGGGGAACCATCGTTCGCGTGATGGCGCGGTCGCGCTCGCGCTCCCGTCGCTCTGTGCGCGCGCGTCCGGCGGCGGATGATACCGGCGGACCGAGGAACCGAGCCGCTTGAAGCGGCGGTTCCGGTCCTCCTCCATCCTAACCTCCGGTGCGTGCGAGAGCGATCGAGAGTCCGCGTGCGCGTCTCCTGCGCCCAGGAACGAGACTCGACCCCCGCTGCGACGGTTCGACGACGACGACAGGGACGACGAAGGAGCCGCAGCTGGCGCGCGCGCTCGATCGAAGGTTCCATCTTACGTCACGGACGCGTCCGCCGTACTACTACGCAAACGTAGATACACCAACATCAACATCGGCTTTCGCCTAGGGCTTAGGATCGACTGACTCGTGTGCAACGGCTGTTCACACGAAACCCTTCTCCACGTCAGTCCTCCAGGGCCTCGCTGGAGTATTTGCTACTACCACCAAGATCTGCACCGACGGCGGCTCCAGACGGGCTCACGCCCTGTCCTTCTGCGCACACCGCCGCGACCCTCCTACTCGTCAGGGCTTCATGACGCCGGTCCGCGAGGACCGCGTCTCACATGCCGCTGACGGCCGAGTATAAGCACGACGCTTCAGCGCCATCCATTTTCAGGGCTAGTAACTTCGGCAGGTGAGTTGTTACACACTCCTTGGCGGATTCCGACTTCCATGGCCACCGTCCTGCTGTCTTAAGTTACCAACGCCTTTCATGGTATCCCATAAGCGTCGATTTGGGCGCTTTAACTCGGCGTTTGGTTCATCCCACAGCGCCAGTTCTGCTTACCAAAAGTGGCCCACTTGGCACTCTGATCCGATATCTCGCGGCTTCACAGTTTAAGCAAGCCGGAGATCTCACCCATTTAAAGTTTGAGAATAGGTTGAGGTCGTTTCGACCCCAATGCCTCTAATCATTCGCTTTACCGAATGAGACTCGCACGCGGCGAGCGCCAGCTATCCTGAGGGAAACTTCGGAGGGAACCAGCTACTAGATGGTTCGATTAGTCTTTCGCCCCTATACCCAGTTCCGACGATCGATTTGCACGTCAGAATCGCTACGGACCTCCATCAGGGTTTCCCCTGACTTCGTCCTGACCAGGCATAGTTCACCATCTTTCGGGTCCCAGCGTGTACGCTCTGGGTGCGCCTCTTCTCGCGATGAGAACGAGACGCCCCGGGAGTGCGGGGCCGGTCCGTGAGCCGGCCCATCCTCCCTCGGTTCGCGCGAGGCGAACCTTCACTTTCATTGCGCCTTTAGGTTTAGTTTAGTCCCAATGACTCGCGCACATGCTAGACTCCTTGGTCCGTGTTTCAAGACGGGTCCTGAAAGTACCCAAAGCTATAGCGCCGTGGACTGGCGTGTGCAGGGTCTG
This sequence comes from Melinopterus prodromus, assembly GCA_964023965.1. NCBI lineage: Eukaryota > Metazoa > Arthropoda > Insecta > Coleoptera > Scarabaeidae > Melinopterus > Melinopterus prodromus. The sequence goes on from CAXIES010000149.1 coordinate 25,388, forward strand.
TCCGAGGACAACGCCGCCAACAGCCGGGCGGGCCCGGATCCGGCGCTAGGTCCGGATGCCAGGTTTGCCGTCCGCGCTTGCGACGTGCCGGACGCGAACAAGTCGCGGCCCCGCGCCATAGTTTTACCGTCGGTCGGGCCGGCCGGGACACCGCGGGTCCGAACGCACCGAGGTGCGCGCGGGCTCCACCGCGGGCCTTAGGCCGACGCCCAACGGGTCACGACGTCCTACAGTAGGAGAAGTGCACGCGTTCGGAGTCCGACGGCCACGGGCGGCGCGCGCGGCGCGAACGCCACGCGTCGCAACGCCCGTTGCTCGCGAACTTTCCGAGAGACGCGTCTGAATCTCCCCTTTCGACCTTTCGGGTTTCTCAGGTTTACCCCTGAACGGTTTCACGTACTCTTGAACTCTCTCTTCAAAGTTCTTTTCAACTTTCCCTCACGGTACTTGTTCGCTATCGGTCTCGTGGTAATATTTAGCCTTAGATGGAGTTTACCACCCACTTAGGGCTGCACTCTCAAGCAACCCGACTCTGAGGAGAGACCCTCCCGCGGCATGCGGCGGCCAGCTACGGGCCTGGCACCCTCTCTGGGTAAGTGGCCCCGTTCAAGAAGGACTTGGGCGCGCCGCGCTACCTCGGGATAACGGATCCTCCCTAACACCACATTTCCCGGCGTCCGTCTCCGGACGCGGGATTCGGTGCTGGGCTCTTCCCTGTTCGCTCGCCGCTACTAAGGGAATCCTAGTTAGTTTCTTTTCCTCCGCTTAGTAATATGCTTAAATTCAGCGGGTAGTCTCACCTGCTCTGAGGTCGCGTTCATTGGTTTCTTTCGATAGCCGACAGGCCGCGTAGGCAACGGGATCCTTCGGGCTAAACGCGCGCGATCGGACGTCGGACGAATACCTCGCGCCGCCCCGGACGAATCTCGGTGGCGGGGGGATTCACACTCGGACACGTCGACCGGCGCGTCGCCCGGGCATCGTTTACCGGTACGCGGATGGCGGTCGGCTCGAATGATTATATCGTTCGATAGTTTAAAGCGACGCGTTAGCGCGCCGCCCCGACGTCGAGCGCGATGGCGCGCTCGCGGTATCGGGGGGCGGCTCGTGCGCGAGCGCTCAGATTCTTGCCTCGGCGGCCGTCCGCTTTTCGCGCTTGACCGACGCCCCGTACGTACGGCGCGCGTTCCGCTCACACGATTGGGAGCGTGTACTGCGCGCGCGCACCACATGGGGGGGCCTTCGCGTTATCGGCGGTACGCCGACCCGGCAGTCGTGGAAATTGAAACGACCCTCAGCCAGGAGTGGTCCAGGAACAGTATCCGAGGACCGCAATGTGCGTTCGAAATGTCGATGTTCAAGTGTCCTGCAGTTCACAAGTTGACGCGCAATTAGCTGCGTTCTTCATCGACCCACGAGCCAAGTGATCCACCGTTCAGGGTAATCTTTCATACAGTTAACCAGCGACTCTCTGTCCGCGGTACTGCGTTTAATCGGTTTTACACTTACGCAAAGTTTTGCACGCTTACACGTTGCTAGAACGAGAGGTGTTTGACTTCGCAGAGCGGACGTAAAGTCCGAGACGCGTTCGTCCTGCGCGGCTCCCGTACTCAGATCGCTCCCCCCTTTCGAGGGGCGCGCGGTACGCGGGGACGAACGTTCCGTTAGTCAGGCGAATATCCTTCGACCACCTTCGGGCGGTGCGAGCACCTTTGCGCGCAGTCTTCGTCTTTATTAATCTGCGACGCGGACCGACGTCGGTCGTACACGACATGACCGACCGGACCATCCGCCGCGCTCCGCCGGCGTGCCACTGCACCTCCGACAAGGGAGGCCGGGGCCGGATTCGGGGCGCTGGGGTCCGGCGGCCGCTATACGACCGCGACGACGGCGCGACGCACTCGTCTTTATCAATCTACGCTGCGGGCCGACGTCGGTCGTACACGACATGACCGACCGGACCGTCCGCCGCGCTCCGCCGGCGTGCCACTGCACCTCCGACAAGGGAGGCCGGGGCCGGATTCGGGGCGCTGGGGTCCGGCGGCCGCTATACGACCGCGACGACGGCGCGACGCACTCGTCTTCATTAATTTACGCTGCGGACCGACGTCGGTCGTACACGACATGACCGACCGGACCGTCCGCCGCGCTCCGCCGGCGTTCCTCTGCACCTCCGACAAGGGAGGCCGGGGCCGGTTTCGGGGCGCTGGGGTCCGGCGGCCGCTATACGACCGCGACGACGGCGCGACGCACGACGACAAGACTGGGACGCGCGCATTAGCTCGCTGTGCCCTGACCGTCGGGGCCGGCGGGAGCGTCGCATTCACCCGTGGTTGTGACACTTAAAAACTCAAACTCCGAGGCGCGGAGCGCCGAGCCGGCTGCGCGGTGGCTGCCGGCGGCGCTTTTACGTACGCAGTATCTCTCGGCCTGAGCGGCACGGGGGGCGCTCTCGTCATCGGACCTCTCGACTAGGTACCTGACTTCCGGCGTGCCGACCCTCGCGGGTCGGCCGACGCCTCGGACTTCGTTAGTCCTTAACAGTTCGAATCAGTTCGACCGGCGCTCGTACGGCCGACGCGACCGCCGTCGTAGACGTGGTCGGCCGAGGGCGCCATTAATATTCATTCATTATTAATATCGATCCGTGCATCGTATTAATTAATTGTACGTAATGTTTTATAAACATTCGTTAATGATCCTTCCGCAGGTTCACCTACGGAAACCTTGTTACGACTTTTACTTCCTCTAAATGATCAAGTTTGGTCATCTTCCCAGCATCATCGGCGACGTCGAAACGCCACCGCGCACCGGTCCGAAGACCTCACTAAATCATTCAATCGGTAGTAGCGACGGGCGGTGTGTACAAAGGGCAGGGACGTAATCAACGCGAGCTTATGACTCGCGCTTACTGGGAATTCCTCGTTCATGGGGAACAATTGCAAGCCCCAATCCCTAGCACGAAGGAGGTTCAGCGGGTTACCCGGGCCGTTCGGCCAGGGAAGACACGCTGATTCCTTCAGTGTAGCGCGCGTGCGGCCCAGAACATCTAAGGGCATTACAGACCTGTTATTGCTCAATCTCGTGCGGCTAGAAGCCGCCTGTCCCTCTAAGAAGAATTAATTGTACGCCGACAGTAAAAATCGCGCACGACCGCGACGCGAGCGCCGGGTCGGCGGACCTTTGAGATGTCGAAAATACGCCTAGTTAGCAGGCTAGAGTCTCGTTCGTTATCGGAATTAACCAGACAAATCGCTCCACCAACTAAGAACGGCCATGCACCACCACCCACCGAATCAAGAAAGAGCTCTCAATCTGTCAATCCTTCCGGTGTCCGGGCCTGGTGAGGTTTCCCGTGTTGAGTCAAATTAAGCCGCAGGCTCCACTCCTGGTGGTGCCCTTCCGTCAATTCCTTTAAGTTTCAGCTTTGCAACCATACTTCCCCCGGAACCCAAAAGCTTTGGTTTCCCGGAAGCTGCCCGCCGAGTCATCGGAGGAACGTCGGCGGATCGCTAGCTGGCATCGTTTATGGTTAGAACTAGGGCGGTATCTGATCGCCTTCGAACCTCTAACTTTCGTTCTTGATCAATGAAAGCGTTTTTGGCAAATGCTTTCGCTTCTGTCCGTCTTGCGACGATCCAAGAATTTCACCTCTAACGTCGCAATACGAATGCCCCCATCCGTTCCTATTAATCATTACCTCGGGGTTCCGAAAACCAACAAAATAGAACCGAGGTCCTATTCCATTATTCCATGCACACAGTATTCAGGCGAAATTTTAGCCTGCTTTAAGCACTCTAATTTGTTCAAAGTAAACGTGCCGGCCCACCTCGACACTCAATGAAGAGCACCGCGGTGGGATTGAGATTGGGCCGCCCCGAGAGGCTAAGCCCACCGGCAGGACGTCCCGCGGACACGCCAGTTAACACCGCGAGCGATGAACCGGCGGCGCGGGACACAAATTCGACTACGAGCTTTTTAACCGCAACAACTTTAATATACGCTATTGGAGCTGGAATTACCGCGGCTGCTGGCACCAGACTTGCCCTCCAATTGATCCTCGTTAAAGGGTTTAGAGTGTACTCATTCCGATTACGGGGCCTCGGATGAGTCCCGTATCGTTATTTTTCGTCACTACCTCCCCGTGCCGGGAGTGGGTAATTTGCGCGCCTGCTGCCTTCCTTGGATGTGGTAGCCGTTTCTCAGGCTCCCTCTCCGGAATCGAACCCTGATTCCCCGTTACCCGTTACAACCATGGTAGGCGCAGAACCTACCATCGACAGTTGATAAGGCAGACATTTGAAAGATGCGTCGCCGGTGCGAGACCGTGCGATCAGCAAAAAGTTATTCAGAGTCACCAAGGTGTACGACGACGGGCGAACCCGACGCCGATTGGTTTTGATCTAATAAAAGCGCTCCTTCCGTCTCCGGTCGGAGCTCTGTTTGCATGTATTAGCTCTAGAATTACCACAGTTATCCAAGTAAATGTGGGTACGATCTAAGGAACCATAGCTGATTTAATGAGCCTTTCGCGGTTTCACCTTAATTTGGCTTGTACTGAGACATGCATGGCTTAATCTTTGAGACAAGCATATGACTACTGGCAGGATCAACCAGGGAGCTGTCACCCGTCCGCGGCCACGTTCGGAAGACGCGCACCGATGGTAACGCGCCGACCTGGCGTAACGCAGATCGAGAGAACAGTCGCACCTCCGGCGAGCCGAGGGCGGAGCAGAATCGTCACGCCGCTGCGAGAGCGGCGGCGGTCTGTCTTCTCGCCCGGCCCGGAAGTATACTACTACATATTACAATATATAGCAAAAACTGACCGTGTCGAAATCAGTCGGCAGCGACGAGCGCGCGCCGACCACACATTTCACGCACAGTGGAGCAGGATGCGCCGACGTCGAAATAGGACGACGTTTACTTGACGACATGACCGCCCGCAGCAGTTCTAAAGAGAATAATTTATAACGCGGAATCTCGTCCGCGAACGGCTTCAACATTCCCAGAAACACCCTTCGCTAGATTGAAAGCGACATGGTACGCGGTCTGAGCGCGCGTTTCGGAAAACTGTCGTGCCGCGCTCTCACGCTCGGTACGAGGCGAGTCGTTGCATATTTGTGGACGACGTCCAGAGGACGCCTCCGAGATTTAAGTGCGCCCGCATAAGGTGTACAACGCTAACTGCGAAAGTCAGCGTCGTCCGCGGGCATGCTGTGGCAATCGCTAATGTTACGGTTACGAGCGCTTGGCGGCGATATGTGGGAACGCAACCTTTCGGTTAAACCGCACAGCGTCAATTAAAACTCTCGTCTCTAATGGCGAACGCCGGTTCTTCGCGAACGAAGCTTACCGAGGCGCTCTCTAGCCACCAGCAGATCAAAGTCAACAACGCGTGCGGCCCGGCAGGGAGCATCTTTATCGTTTACTAATACCAAGACTGTCGACTCGTCGCAACTAAACGGGATCGAGCGGAACCGGACGGCGTTAGCCGTCGCGGACTCACCTCTCCCTATATAAGCGCAACGGACCGAGTACGGGTTGCGAAACGCTAGTACGGGTCGCTCCCGGCTCGCTCGAACGGATACCGCCGACGCTCGCGCGGACTTATCGCACTTTTCGCCTTGGTCCCCGTCCGGGTCGAGTTCGAAATTTTGGAAATATTTTTTTTTTTGAAAAATTTTTTTTTTTTTGGAAATTTTTTTTTTCTTTCAAATGTTCTCTCCGGCGCTCTCTGCTAAATTTTTGGATTTTTTTTTTTGAAAATTTTTTTTTCTTTCAAAAGTTCCGTCCAGCGCTCCCTGCTGAAATTTTTGGATTTTGGAAATTTTGTCTTTCGGGTGGCGCTGGATGTCGATCGAGCGCGCCGCCGTAGTCCAGCCGACCGCCCGCGCGCCGTCGCCGGCCGGGTAGCGCTCGGTACATTTCGCCCCGCTCGACGACGGGAGACTCGCGCTGTCGATCGAGCGCGCCGCCGGAGTCCAGCCGACCGCCCGCGCGCCGTCGCCGGCCGGGTAGCGCTCGGTACATTTCGCCCCGCTCGACGACGGGAGACTCGCGCTGTCGATCGAGCGCGCCGCCGGAGTCCAGCCGACCGCCCGCGCGCCGTCGCCGGCCGTGTAGCGCTCGGTAGATTTCGCCCCGCTCGACGACGGGAGACCCGCGCTGTCGATCGAGCGCGCCGCCGGAGTCCAGCCGACAGCCCGCGCGCCGTCGCCGGCCGGGTAGCGCTCGGTACATTTCGCCCCGCTCGACGACGGGAGACCCGCGCTGTCGATCGAGCGCGCCGCCGGAGTCCAGCCGACCGCGCTCGCGCCGTCAACGGCCCCATAAAAGATTTTCTTGAAATTTTCTTTTTCGCCTATAAGTCCCGGCCAGCGCTCTCTGCAAAATTTTAGAAATTTTTTTTTTTGAAAATTTTTTTTTTCTTTCAAAAGTTCCGTCCAGCGCTCTCTGCTGAAATTTTTGGATTTTGGAAATTTTGTCTTTCGGGTGGCGCTGGATGTCGATCGAGCGCGCCGCCGTAGTCCAGCCGACCGCCCGCGCGCCGTCGCCGGCCGGGTAGCGCTCGGTACATTTCGCCCCGCTCGACGACGGGAGACTCGCGCTGTCGATCGAGCGCGCCGCCGGAGTCCAGCCGACCGCCCGCGCGCCGTCGCCGGCCGGGTAGCGCTCGGTACATTTCGCCCCGCTCGACGACGGGAGACTCGCGCTGTCGATCGAGCGCGCCGCCGGAGTCCAGCCGACCGCGCTCGCGCCGTCAACGGCCCCATAAAAGATTTTCTTGAAATTTTCTTTTTCGCCTATAAGTCCCGGCCAGCGCTCTCTGCAAAATTTTAGAAATTTTTTTTTTTGAAAAATTTTTTTTTTGAAATTTTTTTTTTCTTTCAAAAGTTCCGTCCAGCGCTCTCTGCTGAAATTTTTGGATTTTGGAAATTTTGTCTTTCGGGTGGCGCTGGATGTCGATCGAGCGCGCCGCCGTAGTCCAGCCGACCGCCCGCGCGCCGTCGCCGGCCGGGTAGCGCTCGGTACATTTCGCCCCGCTCGACGACGGGAGACTCGCGCTGTCGATCGAGCGCGCCGCCGGAGTCCAGCCGACCGCCCGCGCGCCGTCGCCGGCCGGGTAGCGCTCGGTACATTTCGCCCCGCTCGACGACGGGAGACTCGCGCTGTCGATCGAGCGCGCCGCCGGAGTCCAGCCGACCGCGCTCGCGCCGTCAACGGCCCCATAAAAGATTTTCTTGAAATTTTCTTTTTCGCCTATAAGTCCCGGCCAGCGCTCTCTGCAAAATTTTAGAAATTTTTTTTTTTGAAAAATTTTCTTTTTGAAATTTTTTTTTTTCTTTCAAAAGTTCCGTCCAGCGCTCTCTGCTGAAATTTTTGGATTTTGGAAATTTTATCTTTCGGGTGGCGCTGGATGTCGATCGAGCGCGCCGCCGTAGTCCAGCCGACCGCCCGCGCGCCGTCGCCGGCCGGGTAGCGCTCGGTACATTTCGCCCCGCTCGACGACGGGAGACTCGCGCTGTCGATCGAGCGCGCCGCCGGAGTCCAGCCGACCGCCCGCGCGCCGTCGCCGGCCGGGTAGCGCTCGGTACATTTCGCCCCGCTCGACGACGGGAGACTCGCGCTGTCGATCGAGCGCGCCGCCGGAGTCCAGCCGACCGCGCTCGCGCCGTCAACGGCCCCATAAAAGATTTTCTTGAAATTTTCTTTTTCGCCTATAAGTCCCGGCCAGCGCTCTCTGCAAAATTTTAGAAATTTTTTTTTTTGAAAAATTTTTTTTTTGAAAATTTTTTTTTTCTTTCAAAAGTTCCGTCCAGCGCTCTCTGCTGAAATTTTTGGATTTTGGAAATTTTATCTTTCGGGTGGCGCTGGATGTCGATCGAGCGCGCCGCCGTAGTCCAGCCGACCGCCCGCGCGCCGTCGCCGGCCGGGTAGCGCTCGGTACATTTCGCCCCGCTCGACGACGGGAGACTCGCGCTGTCGATCGAGCGCGCCGCCGGAGTCCAGCCGACCGCCCGCGCGCCGTCGCCGGCCGGGTAGCGCTCGGTACATTTCGCCCCGCTCGACGACGGGAGACTCGCGCTGTCGATCGAGCGCGCCGCCGGAGTCCAGCCGACCGCGCTCGCGCCGTCAACGGCCCCATAAAAGATTTTCTTGAAATTTTCTTTTTCGCCTATAAGTCCCGGCCAGCGCTCTCTGCAAAATTTTAGAAATTTTTTTTTTTGAAAAATTTTTTTTTTTAAAATTTTTTTTTCTTTCAAAAGTTCCGTCCAGCGCTCTCTGCTGAAATTTTTGGATTTTGGAAATTTTGTCTTTCGGGTGGCGCTGGATGTCGATCGAGCGCGCCGCCGGAGTCCAGCCGACCGCCCGCGCGCCGTCGCCGGCCGGGTAGCGCTCGGTACATTTCGCCCCGCTCGACGACGGGAGACTCGCGCTGTCGATCGAGCGCGCCGCCGGAGTCCAGCCGACCGCGCTCGCGCCGTCAACGGCCCCATAAAAGATTTTCTTGAAATTTTCTTTTTCGCCTATAAGTCCCGGCCAGCGCTCTCTGCAAAATTTTAGAAATTTTTTTTTTTGAAAAATTTTTTTTTTGAAAATTTTTTTTTTCTTTCAAAAGTTCCGTCCAGCGCTCTCTGCTGAAATTTTTGGATTTTGGAAATTTTGTCTTTCGGGTGGCGCTGGATGTCGATCGAGCGCGCCGCCGTAGTCCAGCCGACCGCCCGCGCGCCGTCGCCGGCCGGGTAGCGCTCGGTACATTTCGCCCCGCTCGACGACGGGAGACTCGCGCTGTCGATCGAGCGCGCCGCTGGAGTCCAGCCGACCGCCCGCGCGCCGTCGCCGGCCGGGTAGCGCTCGGTACATTTCGCCCCGCTCGACGACGGGAGACTCGCGCTGTCGATCGAGCGCGCCGCCGGAGTCCAGCCGACCGCGCTCGCGCCGTCAACGGCCCCATAAAAGATTTTCTTGAAATTTTCTTTTTCGCCTATAAGTCCCGGCCAGCGCTCTCTGCAAAATTTTAGAAATTTTTTTTTTTGAAAAATTTTTTTTTTGAAAATTTTTTTTTTCTTTCAAAAGTTCCGTCCAGCGCTCTCTGCTGAAATTTTTGGATTTTGGAAATTTTATCTTTCGGGTGGCGCTGGATGTCGATCGAGCGCGCCGCCGTAGTCCAGCCGACCGCCCGCGCGCCGTCGCCGGCCGGGTAGCGCTCGGTACATTTCGCCCCGCTCGACGACGGGAGACTCGCGCTGTCGATCGAGCGCGCCGCCGGAGTCCAGCCTACCGCCCGCGCGCCGTCGCCGGCCGGGTAGCGCTCGGTACATTTCGCCCCGCTCGACGACGGGAGACTCGCGCTGTCGATCGAGCGCGCCGCCGGAGTCCAGCCGACCGCGCTCGCGCCGTCAACGGCCCCATAAAAGATTTTCTTGAAATTTTCTTTTTCGCCTATAAGTCCCGGCCAGCGCTCTCTGCAAAATTTTAGAAATTTTTTTTTTTGAAAAATTTTTTTTTTGAAAATTTTTTTTTTCTTTCAAAAGTTCCGTCCAGCGCTCTCTGCTGAAATTTTTGGATTTTGGAAATTTTGTCTTTCGGGTGGCGCTGGATGTCGATC
>CAXIES010000149.1:40000-52500 GCA_964023965.1 Melinopterus prodromus
GCCTCTGGACAGCTGGATGGGTGCTGTCTTCTTCCCTCCCACGGTGATGGTAGTGTGGGAGCGCCGCAGGTTGTACCACAGGTAGTCGATGATGTTGCCGTTAACGCCGTGACGGTGCAATGCCCTGATGATGGAGTGGTGTGAGACCATATCGAACGCCTTCCTCACGTCCAGCGACACGATGTTGAACTCCTTGCCGGTTCCGCGCCTCGACGAGATGTAGGTGTCGAGGATTAGTGAATTGGCAAGGACGCCGTCAGTCTTGATGAACCCTCGCTGGCTCATGTGGAGATCGACGGAGTCACCCAGCCGCCTCGCGATGATCCGGTGCAGCAGTCGTTGGGGGGCAGATCCGATGGAAATCGGGCGCCAGTTCGACGGAAGTTTACGGTCACCGTCTTTGGGGATGAGGACCGTCCGGTTGCTCAGCCAGGATGGTGGGGCCCTCTTCCTGTAGAGAACCACATTGAAGAGGACCACGAGGCTAGATGTTGGGCAGCGCCTGACGTCGGGCACAGCGATCCCATCCGGGCCGGGAGCCGAGTTGCGCCAGCCAGAGATGGCCGACTTGATGTCCGCTTCCTCGACCGGGAAGTAGATGTTGGTGCTGTCCCTCTGATCCCGGACCGGCTCGTCGTCGGCCGGAGACATGGAGCCGAAGGCGCCTCTGTAGAAGGCGTCCACGTCGTCCAGGTCTGGCGTCACATCCGACTGGTCCAGCGGTCGCCCGCTGAAGATTGCGTCCGCCAGCGAACCTCTGTCCTTGCGGTAGAGGTCCTGGGTCCTCTTGAACGCGCTGGCTCTCCTGGAATAGGGCGTCTGGTGCTGATGGTGGGTTGGGTTGGTGGGGCTCCGCTGTCGTGCATCCAGGGGACGTTTTCTTATGGAAAATACTTGGAGCAGCCAGTTCTCCAGAGCTTCGTCCAGCTCCCGATCGGTACCTGAGAGGGCAGTCGAAATCAGGGTAGTATGGCGGTCGTCGGCGTTGGTTCTCAGAGCGACGAGTCGCTCCAAGAAGACCGTGTTCTCGGGCCCCTCGTCCGGGTAGCGCATCCGCGGTGGCGGCGCGTGGATGTCGGGCAGGCTCAGGCTCAACCGCCTGTCGGCCAGCGGCGGCGGCGGACGGGGACGGAGGGCATGCGTCCTTATGGGTGTGTCTTGGCGGCTCGGACCGGCCGTGGCCTCGCGATCCGGTCGCGACGGTGTCCCCCGACGTCCGATGGGCTGGATGACGGGTCGCTTGGCTGGACGCTCCGCGCTGGTGGGCGAGAAGCGGATCCTGCGCTTGCTGCCAGGTTCGTCCGGCGAAATCTCAATGACCAGCTCGGCAGGTCGAGGCACGGGAGGGGTGGCCGTTGCAGTCGTCATGGTATGCTTCAGCAGTGCGTCCCTATAGGGGGACGTCCTGATGGCTGGGGAAGGAGACATAGTGACAGGTGTAGGAGAGTTCCTCCCGCCGTTTACCCGCGCTTGCTTGAATTTCTTCACGTTGACATTCAGAGCACTGGGCAGAAATCACATTGCGTCAACACCCGCAGGGGCCATCGCAATGCTTTGTTTTAATTAGACAGTCGGATTCCCCCAGTCCGTGCCAGTTCTGAGCTGATCGTTGAATGGCGGCCGAAGAGGACACCGGCCAGGAGCGAACCCCCGACCGGGCCTCGCAGCAAGGAAGTTCCGCGGGAGGCCAAGGCACGGGACCGAGCTCGGATCCGGTCGCCGAAACGACTTTTACCTCGCCCAGGCCCGGCACGTCAGCCGATACCCGCTTCCCGACCAAGCCCGACGCGCCCCGATCCTCAGAGCCAATCCTTATCCCGAAGTTACGGATCCAATTTGCCGACTTCCCTTACCTACATTATTCTATCGACTAGAGGCTGTTCACCTTGGAGACCTGCTGCGGATATGGGTACGAACCGGCGCGACACCTACCGTGGCCCTCTCCTGGATTTTCAAGGTCCGAGGGGAAGATCCGGACACCGCCGCAACTGCGGTGCTCTTCGCGCTCCAAACCATATCTCCCTGCTAGAGGATTCCATGGAACTCGAGCGCTTATGCAGAAAAGAAAACTCTTCCCGGATCTCCCGACGGCGTCTCCAGGTCATTTTGGGTTGCCCCGACGAACACTCTTTCGAGGGCCCGACTTAATTACGGTTCCGCTGCCGGGTTCCGGAATAGGAACCGGATTCCCTTTCGCCCGACGGGTGTGTGCCTCTTTATGCACGTACGGCGCCGGCATACTCGCGGCTGGAACCGCTAAGATCGGCGCGCGCGGCCAATAATGCCGCGGCCTCACTGCTCGTCATGACCGCTGCGCGTCGCGTGTCGACGTCGCGCGCGGGGAATCATCGTTCGCGTGATGGCGCGGTCGCGCTCGCGCTCCCGTCGCTCTGTGCGCGCGCGTCCGGCGGCGGATGATACCGGCGGACCGAGGAACCGAGCCGCTTGAAGCGGCGGTTCCGGTCCTCCTCCATCCTAACCTCCGGTGCGTGCGAGAGCGATCGAGAGTCCGCGTGCGCGTCTCCTGCGCCCAGGAACGAGACTCGACCCCCGCTGCGACGGTTCGACGACGACGACGACGACAGGGACGACGAAGGAGCCGCAGCTGGCGCGCGCGCTCGATCGAAGGTTCCGTCTTACGTCACGGACGCGTCCACCGTACTACTACGCAAACGTAGATACACCAACATCAACATCGGCTTTCGCCTAGGGCTTAGGATCGACTGACTCGTGTGCAACGGCTGTTCACACGAAACCCTTCTCCACGTCAGTCCTCCAGGGCCTCGCTGGAGTATTTGCTACTACCACCAAGATCTGCACCGACGGCGGCTCCAGACGGGCTCACGCCCTGTCCTTCTGCGCACACCGCCGCGACCCTCCTACTCGTCAGGGCTTCATGACGCCGGTCCGCGAGGACCGCGTCTCACATGCCGCTGACGGCCGAGTATAAGCACGACGCTTCAGCGCCATCCATTTTCAGGGCTAGTAACTTCGGCAGGTGAGTTGTTACACACTCCTTGGCGGATTCCGACTTCCATGGCCACCGTCCTGCTGTCTTAAGTTACCAACGCCTTTCATGGTATCCCATAAGCGTCGATTTGGGCGCTTTAACTCGGCGTTTGGTTCATCCCACAGCGCCAGTTCTGCTTACCAAAAGTGGCCCACTTGGCACTCTGATCCGATATCTCGCGGCTTCACAGTTTAAGCAAGCCGGAGATCTCACCCATTTAAAGTTTGAGAATAGGTTGAGGTCGTTTCGACCCCAATGCCTCTAATCATTCGCTTTACCGAATGAGACTCGCACGCGGCGAGCGCCAGCTATCCTGAGGGAAACTTCGGAGGGAACCAGCTACTAGATGGTTCGATTAGTCTTTCGCCCCTATACCCAGTTCCGACGATCGATTTGCACGTCAGAATCGCTACGGACCTCCATCAGGGTTTCCCCTGACTTCGTCCTGACCAGGCATAGTTCACCATCTTTCGGGTCCCAGCGTGTACGCTCTGGGTGCGCCTCTTCTCGCGATGAGAACGAGACGCCCCGGGAGTGCGGGGCCGGTCCGTGAGCCGGCCCATCCTCCCTCGGTTCGCGCGAGGCGAACCTTCACTTTCATTGCGCCTTTAGGTTTAGTTTAGTCCCAATGACTCGCGCACATGCTAGACTCCTTGGTCCGTGTTTCAAGACGGGTCCTGAAAGTACCCAAAGCTATAGCGCCGTGGACTGGCGTGTGCAGGGTCTGTCCGAGGACAACGCCGCCAACAGCCGGGCGGGCCCGGATCCGGCGCTAGGTCCGGATGCCAGGTTTGCCGTCCGCGCTTGCGACGTGCCGGACGCGAACAAGTCGCGGCCCCGCGCCATAGTTTTACCGTCGGTCGGGCCGGCCGGGACACCGCGGGTCCGAACGCACCGAGGTGCGCGCGGGCTCCACCGCGGGCCTTAGGCCGACGCCCAACGGGTCACGACGTCCTACAGGAGGAGAAGTGCACGCGTTCGGAGTCCGACGGCCACGGGCGGCGCGCGCGGCGCGAACGCCACGCGTCGCAACGCCCGTTGCTCGCGAACTTTCCGAGAGACGCGTCTGAATCTCCCCTTTCGACCTTTCGGGTTTCTCAGGTTTACCCCTGAACGGTTTCACGTACTCTTGAACTCTCTCTTCAAAGTTCTTTTCAACTTTCCCTCACGGTACTTGTTCGCTATCGGTCTCGTGGTAATATTTAGCCTTAGATGGAGTTTACCACCCACTTAGGGCTGCACTCTCAAGCAACCCGACTCTGAGGAGAGACCCTCCCGCGGCATGCGGCGGCCAGCTACGGGCCTGGCACCCTCTCTGGGTAAGTGGCCCCGTTCAAGAAGGACTTGGGCGCGCCGCGCTACCTCGGGATAACGGATCCTCCCTAACACCACATTTCCCGGCGTCCGTCTCCGGACGCGGGATTCGGTGCTGGGCTCTTCCCTGTTCGCTCGCCGCTACTAAGGGAATCCTAGTTAGTTTCTTTTCCTCCGCTTAGTAATATGCTTAAATTCAGCGGGTAGTCTCACCTGCTCTGAGGTCGCGTTCATTGGTTTCTTTCGATAGCCGACAGGCCGCGTAGGCAACGGGATCCTTCGGGCTAAACGCGCGCGATCGGACGTCGGACGAATACCTCGCGCCGCCCCGGACGAATCTCGGTGGCGGGGGGATTCACACTCGGACACGTCGACCGGCGCGTCGCCCGGGCATCGTTTACCGGTACGCGGATGGCGGTCGGCTCGAATGATTATATCGTTCGATAGTTTAAAGCGACGCGTTAGCGCGCCGCCCCGACGTCGAGCGCGATGGCGCGCTCGCGGTATCGGGGGGCGGCTCGTGCGCGAGCGCTCAGATTCTTGCCTCGGCGGCCGTCCGCTTTTCGCGCTTGACCGACGCCCCGTACGTACGGCGCGCGTTCCGCTCACACGATTGGGAGCGTGTACTGCGCGCGCGCACCACATGGCGGGGGCCTTCGCGTTATCGGCGGTACGCCGACCCGGCAGTCGTGGAAATTGAAACGACCCTCAGCCAGGAGTGGTCCAGGAACAGTATCCGAGGACCGCAATGTGCGTTCGAAATGTCGATGTTCAAGTGTCCTGCAGTTCACAAGTTGACGCGCAATTAGCTGCGTTCTTCATCGACCCACGAGCCAAGTGATCCACCGTTCAGGGTAATCTTTCATACAGTTAACCAGCGACTCTCTGTCCGCGGTACTGCGTTTAATCGGTTTTACACTTACGCAAAGTTTTGCACGCTTACACGTTGCTAGAACGAGAGGTGTTTGACTTCGCAGAGCGGACGTAAAGTCCGAGACGCGTTCGTCCTGCGCGGCTCCCGTACTCAGATCGCTCCCCCCTTTCGAGGGGCGCGCGGTACGCGGGGACGAACGTTCCGTTAGTCAGGCGAATATCCTTCGACCACCTTCGGGCGGTGCGAGCACCTTTGCGCGCAGTCTTCGTCTTTATTAATCTGCGACGCGGACCGACGTCGGTCGTACACGACATGACCGACCGGACCATCCGCCGCGCTCCGCCGGCGTGCCACTGCACCTCCGACAAGGGAGGCCGGGGCCGGATTCGGGGCGCTGGGGTCCGGCGGCCGCTATACGACCGCGACGACGGCGCGACGCACTCGTCTTTATCAATCTACGCTGCGGGCCGACGTCGGTCGTACACGACATGACCGACCGGACCGTCCGCCGCGCTCCGCCGGCGTGCCACTGCACCTCCGACAAGGGAGGCCGGGGCCGGATTCGGGGCGCTGGGGTCCGGCGGCCGCTATACGACCGCGACGACTGCGCGACGCACTCGTCTTCATTAATTTACGCTGCGGACCGACGTCGGTCGTACACGACATGACCGACCGGACCGTCCGCCGCGCTCCGCCGGCGTTCCTCTGCACCTCCGACAAGGGAGGCCGGGGCCGGTTTCGGGGCGCTGGGGTCCGGCGGCCGCTATACGACCGCGACGACGGCGCGACGCACGACGACAAGACTGGGACGCGCGCATTAGCTCGCTGTGCCCTGACCGTCGGGGCCGGCGGGAGCGTCGCATTCACCCGTGGTTGTGACACTTAAAAACTCAAACTCCGAGGCGCGGAGCGCCGAGCCGGCTGCGCGGTGGCTGCCGGCGGCGCTTTTACGTACGCAGTATCTCTCGGCCTGAGCGGCACGGGGGGCGCTCTCGTCATCGGACCTCTCGACTAGGTACCTGACTTCCGGCGTGCCGACCCTCGCGGGTCGGCCGACGCCTCGGACTTCGTTAGTCCTTAACAGTTCGAATCAGTTCGACCGGCGCTCGTACGGCCGACGCGACCGCCGTCGTAGACGTGGTCGGCCGAGGGCGCCATTAATATTCATTCATTATTAATATCGATCCGTGCATCGTATTAATTAATTGTACGTAATGTTTTATAAACATTCGTTAATGATCCTTCCGCAGGTTCACCTACGGAAACCTTGTTACGACTTTTACTTCCTCTAAATGATCAAGTTTGGTCATCTTCCCAGCATCATCGGCGACGTCGAAACGCCACCGCGCACCGGTCCGAAGACCTCACTAAATCATTCAATCGGTAGTAGCGACGGGCGGTGTGTACAAAGGGCAGGGACGTAATCAACGCGAGCTTATGACTCGCGCTTACTGGGAATTCCTCGTTCATGGGGAACAATTGCAAGCCCCAATCCCTAGCACGAAGGAGGTTCAGCGGGTTACCCGGGCCGTTCGGCCAGGGAAGACACGCTGATTCCTTCAGTGTAGCGCGCGTGCGGCCCAGAACATCTAAGGGCATTACAGACCTGTTATTGCTCAATCTCGTGCGGCTAGAAGCCGCCTGTCCCTCTAAGAAGAATTAATTGTACGCCGACAGTAAAAATCGCGCACGACCGCGACGCGAGCGCCGGGTCGGCGGACCTTTGAGATGTCGAAAATACGCCTAGTTAGCAGGCTAGAGTCTCGTTCGTTATCGGAATTAACCACCAACTAAGAACGGCCATGCACCACCACCCACCGAATCAAGAAAGAGCTCTCAATCTGTCAATCCTTCCGGTGTCCGGGCCTGGTGAGGTTTCCCGTGTTGAGTCAAATTAAGCCGCAGGCTCCACTCCTGGTGGTGCCCTTCCGTCAATTCCTTTAAGTTTCAGCTTTGCAACCATACTTCCCCCGGAACCCAAAAGCTTTGGTTTCCCGGAAGCTGCCCGCCGAGTCATCGGAGGAACGTCGGCGGATCGCTAGCTGGCATCGTTTATGGTTAGAACTAGGGCGGTATCTGATCGCCTTCGAACCTCTAACTTTCGTTCTTGATCAATGAAAGCGTTTTTGGCAAATGCTTTCGCTTCTGTCCGTCTTGCGACGATCCAAGAATTTCACCTCTAACGTCGCAATACGAATGCCCCCATCCGTTCCTATTAATCATTACCTCGGGGTTCCGAAAACCAACAAAATAGAACCGAGGTCCTATTCCATTATTCCATGCACACAGTATTCAGGCGAAATTTTAGCCTGCTTTAAGCACTCTAATTTGTTCAAAGTAAACGTGCCGGCCCACCTCGACACTCAATGAAGAGCACCGCGGTGGGATTGAGATTGGGCCGCCCCGAGAGGCTAAGCCCACCGGCAGGACGTCCCGCGGACACGCCAGTTAACACCGCGAGCGATGAACCGGCGGCGCGGGACACAAATTCGACTACGAGCTTTTTAACCGCAACAACTTTAATATACGCTATTGGAGCTGGAATTACCGCGGCTGCTGGCACCAGACTTGCCCTCCAATTGATCCTCGTTAAAGGGTTTAGAGTGTACTCATTCCGATTACGGGGCCTCGGATGAGTCCCGTATCGTTATTTTTCGTCACTACCTCCCCGTGCCGGGAGTGGGTAATTTGCGCGCCTGCTGCCTTCCTTGGATGTGGTAGCCGTTTCTCAGGCTCCCTCTCCGGAATCGAACCCTGATTCCCCGTTACCCGTTACAACCATGGTAGGCGCAGAACCTACCATCGACAGTTGATAAGGCAGACATTTGAAAGATGCGTCGCCGGTGCGAGACCGTGCGATCAGCAAAAAGTTATTCAGAGTCACCAAGGTGTACGACGACGGGCGAACCCGACGCCGATTGGTTTTGATCTAATAAAAGCGCTCCTTCCGTCTCCGGTCGGAGCTCTGTTTGCATGTATTAGCTCTAGAATTACCACAGTTATCCAAGTAAATGTGGGTACGATCTAAGGAACCATAACTGATTTAATGAGCCTTTCGCGGTTTCACCTTAATTTGGCTTGTACTGAGACATGCATGGCTTAATCTTTGAGACAAGCATATGACTACTGGCAGGATCAACCAGGGAGCTGTCACCCGTCCGCGGCCACGTTCGGAAGACGCGCACCGATGGTAACGCGCCGACCTGGCGTAACGCAGATCGAGAGAACAGTCGCACCTCCGGCGAGCCGAGGGCGGAGCAGAATCGTCACGCCGCTGCGAGAGCGGCGGCGGTCTGTCTTCTCGCCCGGCCCGGAAGTATACTACTACATATTACAATATATAGCAAAAACTGACCGTGTCGAAATCAGTCGGCAGCGACGAGCGCGCGCCGACCACACATTTCACGCACAGTGGAGCAGGATGCGCCGACGTCGAAATAGGACGACGTTTACTTGACGACATGACCGCCCGCAGCAGTTCTAAAGAGAATAATTTATAACGCGGAATCTCGTCCGCGAACGGCTTCAACATTCCCAGAAACACCCTTCGCTAGATTGAAAGCGACATGGTACGCGGTCTGAGCGCGCGTTTCGGAAAACTGTCGTGCCGCGCTCTCACGCTCGGTACGAGGCTAGTCGTTGCATATTTGTGGACGACGTCCAGAGGACGCCTCCGAGATTTAAGTGCGCCCGCATAAGGTGTACAACGCTAACTGCGAAAGTCAGCGTCGTCCGCGGGCATGCTGTGGCAATCGCTAATGTTACGGTTACGAGCGCTTGGCGGCGATATGTGGGAACGCAACCTTTCGGTTAAACCGCACAGCGTCAATTAAAACTCTCGTCTCTAATGGCGAACGCCGGTTCTTCGCGAACGAAGCTTACCGAGGCGCTCTCTAGCCACCAGCAGATCAAAGTCAACAACGCGTGCGGCCCGGCAGGGAGCATCTTTATCGTTTACTAATACCAAGACTGTCGACTCGTCGCAACTAAACGGGATCGAGCGGAACCGGACGGCGTTAGCCGTCGCGGACTCACCTCTCCCTATATAAGCGCAACGGACCGAGTACGGGTTGCGAAACGCTAGTACGGGTCGCTCCCGGCTCGCTCGAACGGATACCGCCGACGCTCGCGCGGACTTATCGCACTTTTCGCCTTGGTCCCCGTCCGGGTCGAGTTCGAAATTTTGGAAATATTTTTTTTTTTGAAAAATTTTTTTTTTTTTGGAAATTTTTTTTTTCTTTCAAATGTTCTCTCCGGCGCTCTCTGCTAAATTTTTGGATTTTTTTTTTTGAAAATTTTTTTTTCTTTCAAAAGTTCCGTCCAGCGCTCCCTGCTGAAATTTTTGGATTTTGGAAATTTTGTCTTTCGGGTGGCGCTGGATGTCGATCGAGCGCGCCGCCGTAGTCCAGCCGACCGCCCGCGCGCCGTCGCCGGCCGGGTAGCGCTCGGTACATTTCGCCCCGCTCGACGACGGGAGACTCGCGCTGTCGATCGAGCGCGCCGCCGGAGTCCAGCCGACCGCCCGCGCGCCGTCGCCGGCCGGGTAGCGCTCGGTACATTTCGCCCCGCTCGACGACGGGAGACTCGCGCTGTCGATCGAGCGCGCCGCCGGAGTCCAGCCGACCGCCCGCGCGCCGTCGCCGGCCGGGTAGCGCTCGGTAGATTTCGCCCCGCTCGACGACGGGAGACCCGCGCTGTCGATCGAGCGCGCCGCCGGAGTCCAGCCGACAGCCCGCGCGCCGTCGCCGGCCGGGTAGCGCTCGGTACATTTCGCCCCGCTCGACGACGGGAGACCCGCGCTGTCGATCGAGCGCGCCGCCGGAGTCCAGCCGACCGCGCTCGCGCCGTCAACGGCCCCATAAAAGATTTTCTTGAAATTTTCTTTTTCGCCTATAAGTCCCGGCCAGCGCTCTCTGCAAAATTTTAGAAATTTTTTTTTTTGAAAAATTTTTTTTTTGAAAATTTTTTTTTTTCTTTCAAAAGTTCCGTCCAGCGCTCTCTGCTGAAATTTTTGGATTTTGGAAATTTTGTCTTTCGGGTGGCGCTGGATGTCGATCGAGCGCGCCGCCGTAGTCCAGCCGACCGCCCGCGCGCCGTCGCCGGCCGGGTAGCGCTCGGTACATTTCGCCCCGCTCGACGACGGGAGACTCGCGCTGTCGATCGAGCGCGCCGCCGGAGTCCAGCCGACCGCCCGCGCGCCGTCGCCGGCCGGGTAGCGCTCGGTACATTTCGCCCCGCTCGACGACGGGAGACTCGCGCTGTCGATCGAGCGCGCCGCCGGAGTCCAGCCGACCGCGCTCGCGCCGTCAACGGCCCCATAAAAGATTTTCTTGAAATTTTCTTTTTCGCCTATAAGTCCCGGCCAGCGCTCTCTGCAAAATTTTAGAAATTTTTTTTTTTGAAAAATTTTTTTTTGAAAATTTTTTTTTTCTTTCAAAAGTTCCGTCCAGCGATCTCTGCTGAAATTTTTGGATTTTGGAAATTTTGTCTTTCGGGTGGCGCTGGATGTCGATCGAGCGCGCCGCCGTAGTCCAGCCGACCGCCCGCGCGCCGTCGCCGGCCGGGTAGCGCTCGGTACATTTCGCCCCGCTCGACGACGGGAGACTCGCGCTGTCGATCGAGCGCGCCGCCGGAGTCCAGCCGACCGCCCGCGCGCCGTCGCCGGCCGGGTAGCGCTCGGTACATTTCGCCCCGCTCGACGACGGGAGACTCGCGCTGTCGATCGAGCGCGCCGCCGGAGTCCAGCCGACCGCGCTCGCGCCGTCAACGGCCCCATAAAAGATTTTCTTGAAATTTTCTTTTTCGCCTATAAGTCCCGGCCAGCGCTCTCTGCAAAATTTTAGAAATTTTTTTTTTGAAAAATTTTTTTTTTGAAAATTTTTTTTTTCTTTCAAAAGTTCCGTCCAGCGCTCTCTGCTGAAATTTTTGGATTTTGGAAATTTTGTCTTTCGGGTGGCGCTGGATGTCGATCGAGCGCGCCGCCGGAGTCCAGCCGACCGCCCGCGCGCCGTCGCCGGCCGGGTAGCGCTCGGTACATTTCGCCCTGCTCGACGACGGGAGACTCGCGCTGTCGATCGAGCGCGCCGCCGGAGTCCAGCCGACCGCGCTCGCGCCGTCAACGGCCCCATAAAAGATTTTCTTGAAATTTTCTTTTTCGCCTATAAGTCCCGGCCAGCGCTCTCTGCAAAATTTTAGAAATTTTTTTTTTTGAAAAATTTTTTTTTGAAAATTTTTTTTTTCTTTCAAAAGTTCCGTCCAGCGCTCTCTGCTGAAATTTTTGGATTTTGGAAATTTTGTCTTTCGGGTGGCGCTGGATGTCGATCGAGCGCGCCGCCGGAGTCCAGCCGACCGCCCGCGCGCCGTCGCCGGCCGGGTAGCGCTCGGTACATTTCGCCCCGCTCGACGACGGGAGACTCGCGCTGTCGATCGAGCGCGCCGCCGGAGTCCAGCCGACCGCGCTCGCGCCGTCAACGGCCCCATAAAAGATTTTCTTGAAATTTTCTTTTTCGCCTATAAGTCCCGGCCAGCGCTCTCTGCAAAATTTTAGAAATTTTTTTTTTTGAAAAATTTTTTTTTTGAAAATTTTTTTTTCTTTCAAAAGTTCCGTCCAGCGCTCTCTGCTGAAATTTTTGGATTTTGGAAATTTTGTCTTTCGGGTGGCGCTGGATGTCGATCGAGCGCGCCGCCGTAGTCCAGCCGACCGCCCGCGCGCCGTCGCCGGCCGGGTAGCGCTCGGTACATTTCGCCCCGCTCGACGACGGGAGACTCGCGCTGTCGATCGAGCGCGCCGCCGGAGTCCAGCCGACCGCCCGCGCGCCGTCGCCGGCCGGGTAGCGCTCGGTACATTTCGCCCCGCTCGACGACGGGAGACTCGCGCTGTCGATCGAGCGCGCCGCCGGAGTCCAGCCGACCGCGCTCGCGCCGTCAACGGCCCCATAAAAGATTTTCTTGAAATTTTCTTTTTCGCCTATAAGTCCCGGCCAGCGCTCTCTGCAAAATTTTAGAAATTTTTTTTTTGAAATTTTTTTTTTTCTTTCAAAAGTTCCGTCCAGCGCTCTCTGCTGAAATTTTTGGATTTTGGAAATTTTATCTTTCGGGTGGCGCTGGATGTCGATCGAGCGCGCCGCCGTAGTCCAGCCGACCGCCCGCGCGCCGTCGCCGGCCGGGTAGCGCTCGGTACATTTCGCCCCGCTCGACGACGGGAGACTCGCGCTGTCGATCGAGCGCGCCGCCGGAGTCCAGCCGACCGCCCGCGCGCCGTCGCCGGCCGGGTAGCGCTCGGTACATTTCGCCCCGCTCGAC
>CAXIES010000149.1:57500-70000 GCA_964023965.1 Melinopterus prodromus
CGCGAAGAAGCTCCCCGGTGACTTTGGGGCTCTGTAGTCCATGTAGAATTCTCGGCACGATGTAGTGGCGGGCCAGATCTATCTTCTGGTCAGGCTTTAATGGTGCCTGCTTCAGTCGCTTCATCCATGCGGACAGATGGAACAACGTCGGCCTGACTACGCCGGTTGCAGAGTATTGGTGTCCTAGGTACCGGAAGGTGTTCACTCCTCCGACGATGGGCAGGAGGTTCCCGTCCAATCGGAAACACGGTCTTGTCCGGTGCACAGCTTTCCCCGCCACGGTTACGGCAGAAACCGTGACGCTCTTCTTAGCGTTCAACGACATTCCCCGTCGCTTGAGGAAGTCCGCAACGTGGGAAATGGATAGCGACATATCAATGTCGCTGTCCTCGAGCAGGACTATGTCGTCAGCGAAAGCCATCGCGGAACACTTCAGGTCGCTGGTCACACTTCCACCTGACTTCTTCGCGTCCAGGCTGGTCATCAGTTCGTCTATGACCAGGTTGAATAGGAGTGGACTCAGGGGATCGCCCTGTTTCACTCCCCGCCTCATATCGATACCTGGAGTAGTCTTATTGCCCGTAGAGATGGAGGTTCGGGCTGTTAGTAGGGTGGTTGAGATGTAGTCCACGATCCTGTGGGAGATTCCCTGTCTCCGAAGTGCTCGCTTGATGGAATGGTGCGAGACAGTATCGAAGGCTTTCTTGACGTCCAGGGAAGCTAAGTTGTAGTTCTTCCCTGTTCCTTTCCTCGCGGAGATGTACGCCTCGAGGATTGTCGCGTTGGCTAGAACTCCATCGGCCTTGATGAAGCCTCGTTGGTGGAGGTTGAGGCTAACTGAGTTGCCGATCCTGGTCGCCAGGATTCGATGGAGCAAGCGTTGGGGTGCTGAGCTGATGGTGATAGGCCTCCAGTTAGCAGGGTCTTTTCTGTCGCCGTCTCTAGGGACCAAAATGGTCCGGCTCACCCGCCACGAAGATGGAATTACGTTTCGATAGAGGACGATGTTAAACAACGTCTCCAGCAAAGGCAGGGGGCACCTTCTAACTGAGGGAACTAGGATTCCATCCGGTCCCGGGGCTGAGTTCTTCCAGCCCGATAGGGCTTTCCCTATCTCATCGGAGGTAACGGGTATGTAAACTTCGGGACACGTACCCTCCTCAAACGGTTCGTCATCGATCGGGGATTGACTCTCAAAGATGGCACGGTAAAACCGGTCCACTTCTTCAATGTCCGGGTACACCGATTCCTCCAGGAATGGCTTCCCCGTACATATGAGTTCGGCAAGTGTTTTCCTGTCCTTACTGTATAGGTCTTGGGCCTTCTTGTACTCACATGCCTTGCGTTGGCGACGTGATAAGACAGGTTGGGTAATCAGTCGCGCGTCAGGCGTGGGGCGCTTCGTGGTTCGGGCTCCTTTTCGGACACCTTCTGGGAGGATGTTCTTAAGCCAGCTATCTAACTTGGGTTGCAGATCCTGAGCCGAACCGCCTAAAGCGGTCGTTATCAGGTCCTTGGTGTTGTCGTCAACTTCTGACCTCAGGGCCAAAAGTCCCCGCAGGAAGCTGACGTCCTCTGGATGGTCGTGAGGAGTAGCAGGCTTGTCCCTGACGGGCCTCTGAGGTTGAATAGTGGGCGGCGCTCTTGGAGCAGCTGCCGGTGTGGTCGCTAGTTGGGGTTGCGGTTTCCGCTTCACCTTCTCCCTGAGTGGTGACGGAGTCATGGGGGAGGCTCCAGCTTGCCGTTTCGTGCCTCTCGGTGGTGGTGTCGGAGGTGGCGGTCGAGGTGGTGGTTGTGACTCCATGGTATGGACTCTTCGTCTGCGCGCAGGACGCTGGTCCATGGGTGAAGAAAGCCGAAGCCTCTTCGACCCTTCCTTTAGGCCTTCAGGCGATGTATGTGGTCCCTTTGGAGTAGATTGGGGGCTAACTTCAGGAGAACTTGTAATAAGAATGGATTCTCGTTCTTGAATCCCTGGAGGTGGTAACTGCTTGGGTGCTGCAGAGGGAATGGAAGAAGAGGGGCCTGGTGCTGAGGCCGTGGAGGCTGTGCGTCCTGCTGTTGACGTGGAGGGCCGGTCCGTAGGCTTAGTAAATAAGGTTGATGCCGTGGATCGCTGGTCCTTCTTTGCCCTAAGCAGGTATGCCTGGTATTCTTTCTTCTCCCGTCTGTAGCGTATCTGGTGCTGGGTAAGACCAGTTGCTGCTACCATTTCTCGGAATGAAATGACTCCCTTGACACTCTTGGCTTCAATACTAGCGATTAAGGCCATTAGTTCTGATTCTGGTCGAGGGAGTTTCTCTTCTAGGTTTCGTGCATATTCCACGGGGTGAGCCCGGCGCTCGTGCTGACGCACGGCGATGAATGAGTCAAAGACCCTCACACAAAACAAACACTTTCTCCGTTCATTGTCTCCACACTCCTTGATGTGTCTAGCAAGGCTAGCCTTGAAAGGGTAGGATTTACCACATTTGTCGCAGGTGTAATTTCCGCTTGTGGCTTCCGTTGTGGTGCGGTCTCCCGAGGTGCCAGTTACTGACATGGCCCTCGTTCTAGTACTTGAGGTTTTTGGGAGACTGCTACTGGTTCCGGGTTTGTTCCCGGGCAGGGCCGAGGTAGATGGTGGTGTCGACCCAATCGGATTAATCCGTGTCCTCGCCTTTTCGTCTAATTGGGCTCCTGGAATTAAGAGTCATAGTTACTCCCGCCGTTTACCCGCGCTTGCTTGAATTTCTTCACGTTGACATTCAGAGCACTGGGCAGAAATCACATTGCGTCAACACCCGCAGGGGCCATCGCAATGCTTTGTTTTAATTAGACAGTCGGATTCCCCCAGTCCGTGCCAGTTCTGAGCTGATCGTTGAATGGCGGCCGAAGAGGACACCGGCCAGGAGCGAACCCCCGACCGGGCCTCGCAGCAAGGAAGTTCCGCGGGAGGCCAAGGCACGGGACCGAGCTCGGATCCGGTCGCCGAAACGACTTTTACCTCGCCCAGGCCCGGCACGTCAGCCGATACCCGCTTCCCGACCAAGCCCGACGCGCCCCGATCCTCAGAGCCAATCCTTATCCCGAAGTTACGGATCCAATTTGCCGACTTCCCTTACCTACATTATTCTATCGACTAGAGGCTGTTCACCTTGGAGACCTGCTGCGGATATGGGTACGAACCGGCGCGACACCTACCGTGGCCCTCTCCTGGATTTTCAAGGTCCGAGGGGAAGATCCGGACACCGCCGCAACTGCGGTGCTCTTCGCGCTCCAAACCATATCTCCCTGCTAGAGGATTCCATGGAACTCGAGCGCTTATGCAGAAAAGAAAACTCTTCCCGGATCTCCCGACGGCGTCTCCAGGTCATTTTGGGTTGCCCCGACGAACACTCTTTCGAGGGCCCGACTTAATTACGGTTCCGCTGCCGGGTTCCGGAATAGGAACCGGATTCCCTTTCGCCCGACGGGTGTGTGCCTCTTTATGCACGTACGGCGCCGGCATACTCGCGGCTGGAACCGCTAAGATCGGCACGCGCGGCCAATAATGCCGCGGCCTCACTGCTCGTCATGACCGCTGCGCGTCGCGTGTCGACGTCGCGCGCGGGGAATCATCGTTCGCGTGATGGCGCGGTCGCGCTCGCGCTCCCGTCGCTCTGTGCGCGCGCGTCCGGCGGCGGATGATACCGGCGGACCGAGGAACCGAGCCGCTTGAAGCGGCGGTTCCGGTCCTCCTCCATCCTAACCTCCGGTGCGTGCGAGAGCGATCGAGAGTCCGCGTGCGCGTCTCCTGCGCCCAGGAACGAGACTCGACCCCCGCTGCGACGGTTCGACGACGACGACGACGACAGGGACGACGAAGGAGCCGCAGCTGGCGCGCGCGCTCGATCGAAGGTTCCGTCTTACGTCACGGACGCGTCCGCCGTACTACTACGCAAACGTAGATACACCAACATCAACATCGGCTTTCGCCTAGGGCTTAGGATCGACTGACTCGTGTGCAACGGCTGTTCACACGAAACCCTTCTCCACGTCAGTCCTCCAGGGCCTCGCTGGAGTATTTGCTACTACCACCAAGATCTGCACCGACGGCGGCTCCAGACGGGCTCACGCCCTGTCCTTCTGCGCACACCGCCGCGACCCTCCTACTCGTCAGGGCTTCATGACGCCGGTCCGCGAGGACCGCGTCTCACATGCCGCTGACGGCCGAGTATAAGCACGACGCTTCAGCGCCATCCATTTTCAGGGCTAGTAACTTCGGCAGGTGAGTTGTTACACACTCCTTGGCGGATTCCGACTTCCATGGCCACCGTCCTGCTGTCTTAAGTTACCAACGCCTTTCATGGTATCCCATAAGCGTCGATTTGGGCGCTTTAACTCGGCGTTTGGTTCATCCCACAGCGCCAGTTCTGCTTACCAAAAGTGGCCCACTTGGCACTCTGATCCGATATCTCGCGGCTTCACAGTTTAAGCAAGCCGGAGATCTCACCCATTTAAAGTTTGAGAATAGGTTGAGGTCGTTTCGACCCCAATGCCTCTAATCATTCGCTTTACCGAATGAGACTCGCACGCGGCGAGCGCCAGCTATCCTGAGGGAAACTTCGGAGGGAACCAGCTACTAGATGGTTCGATTAGTCTTTCGCCCCTATACCCAGTTCCGACGATCGATTTGCACGTCAGAATCGCTACGGACCTCCATCAGGGTTTCCCCTGACTTCGTCCTGACCAGGCATAGTTCACCATCTTTCGGGTCCCAGCGTGTACGCTCTGGGTGCGCCTCTTCTCGCGATGAGAACGAGACGCCCCGGGAGTGCGGGGCCGGTCCGTGAGCCGGCCCATCCTCCCTCGGTTCGCGCGAGGCGAACCTTCACTTTCATTGCGCCTTTAGGTTTAGTTTAGTCCCAATGACTCGCGCACATGCTAGACTCCTTGGTCCGTGTTTCAAGACGGGTCCTGAAAGTACCCAAAGCTATAGCGCCGTGGACTGGCGTGTGCAGGGTCTGTCCGAGGACAACGCCGCCAACAGCCGGGCGGGCCCGGATCCGGCGCTAGGTCCGGATGTCAGGTTTGCCGTCCGCGCTTGCGACGTGCCGGACGCGAACAAGTCGCGGCCCCGCGCCATAGTTTTACCGTCGGTCGGGCCGGCCGGGACACCGCGGGTCCGAACGCACCGAGGTGCGCGCGGGCTCCACCGCGGGCCTTAGGCCGACGCCCAACGGGTCACGACGTCCTACAGGAGGAGAAGTGCACGCGTTCGGAGTCCGACAGCCACGGGCGGCGCGCGCGGCGCGAACGCCACGCGTCGCAACGCCCGTTGCTCGCGAACTTTCCGAGAGACGCGTCTGAATCTCCCCTTTCGACCTTTCGGGTTTCTCAGGTTTACCCCTGAACGGTTTGACGTACTCTTGAACTCTCTCTTCAAAGTTCTTTTCAACTTTCCCTCACGGTACTTGTTCGCTATCGGTCTCGTGGTAATATTTAGCCTTAGATGGAGTTTACCACCCACTTAGGGCTGCACTCTCAAGCAACCCGACTCTGAGGAGAGACCCTCCCGCGGCATGCGGCGGCCAGCTACGGGCCTGGCACCCTCTCTGGGTAAGTGGCCCCGTTCAAGAAGGACTTGGGCGCGCCGCGCTACCTCGGGATAACGGATCCTCCCTAACACCACATTTCCCGGCGTCCGTCTCCGGACGCGGGATTCGGTGCTGGGCTCTTCCCTGTTCGCTCGCCGCTACTAAGGGAATCCTAGTTAGTTTCTTTTCCTCCGCTTAGTAATATGCTTAAATTCAGCGGGTAGTCTCACCTGCTCTGAGGTCGCGTTCATTGGTTTCTTTCGATAGCCGACAGGCCGCGTAGGCAACGGGATCCTTCGGGCTAAACGCGCGCGATCGGACGTCGGACGAATACCTCGCGCCGCCCCGGACGAATCTCGGTGGCGGGGGGATTCACACTCGGACACGTCGACCGGCGCGTCGCCCGGGCATCGTTTACCGGTACGCGGATGGCGGTCGGCTCGAATGATTATATCGTTCGATAGTTTAAAGCGACGCGTTAGCGCGCCGCCCCGACGTCGAGCGCGATGGCGCGCTCGCGGTATCGGGGGGCGGCTCGTGCGCGAGCGCTCAGATTCTTGCCTCGGCGGCCGTCCGCTTTTCGCGCTTGACCGACGCCCCGTACGTACGGCGCGCGTTCCGCTCACACGATTGGGAGCGTGTACTGCGCGCGCGCACCACATGGGGGGGCCTTCGCGTTATCGGCGGTACGCCGACCCGGCAGTCGTGGAAATTGAAACGACCCTCAGCCAGGAGTGGTCCAGGAACAGTATCCGAGGACCGCAATGTGCGTTCGAAATGTCGATGTTCAAGTGTCCTGCAGTTCACAAGTTGACGCGCAATTAGCTGCGTTCTTCATCGACCCACGAGCCACGTGATCCACCGTTCAGGGTAATCTTTCATACAGTTAACCAGCGACTCTCTGTCCGCGGTACTGCGTTTAATCGGTTTTACACTTACGCAAAGTTTTGCACGCTTACACGTTGCTAGAACGAGAGGTGTTTGACTTCGCAGAGCGGACGTAAAGTCCGAGACGCGTTCGTCCTGCGCGGCTCCCGTACTCAGATCGCTCCCCCCTTTCGAGGGGCGCGCGGTACGCGGGGACGAACGTTCCGTTAGTCAGGCGAATATCCTTCGACCACCTTCGGGCGGTGCGAGCACCTTTGCGCGCAGTCTTCGTCTTTATTAATCTGCGACGCGGACCGACGTCGGTCGTACACGACATGACCGACCGGACCATCCGCCGCGCTCCGCCGGCGTGCCACTGCACCTCCGACAAGGGAGGCCGGGGCCGGATTCGGGGCGCTGGGGTCCGGCGGCCGCTATACGACCGCGACGACGGCGCGACGCACTCGTCTTTATCAATCTACGCTGCGGGCCGACGTCGGTCGTACACGACATGACCGACCGGACCGTCCGCCGCGCTCCGCCGGCGCGCCACTGCACCTCCGACAAGGGAGGCCGGGGCCGGATTCGGGGCGCTGGGGTCCGGCGGCCGCTATACGACCGCGACGACGGCGCGACGCACTCGTCTTCATTAATTTACGCTGCGGACCGACGTCGGTCGTACACGACATGACCGACCGGACCGTCCGCCGCGCTCCGCCGGCGTTCCTCTGCACCTCCGACAAGGGAGGCCGGGGCCGGTTTCGGGGCGCTGGGGTCCGGCGGCCGCTATACGACCGCGACGACGGCGCGACGCACGACGACAAGACTGGGACGCGCGCATTAGCTCGCTGTGCCCTGACCGTCGGGGCCGGCGGGAGCGTCGCATTCACCCGTGGTTGTGACACTTAAAAACTCAAACTCCGAGGCGCGGAGCGCCGAGCCGGCTGCGCGGTGGCTGCCGGCGGCGCTTTTACGTACGCAGTATCTCTCGGCCTGAGCGGCACGGGGGGCGCTCTCGTCATCGGACCTCTCGACTTTTCGCCTTGGTCCCCGTCCGGGTCGAGTTCGAAATTTTGGAAATATTTTTTTTTTTGAAAAATTTTTTTTTTTTTGGAAATTTTTTTTTTCTTTCAAATGTTCTCTCCGGCGCTCTCTGCTAAATTTTTGGATTTTTTTTTTTTTAAATTTTTTTTTCTTTCAAAAGTTCCGTCCAGCGCTCCCTGCTGAAATTTTTGGATTTTGGAAATTTTGTCTTTCGGGTGGCGCTGGATGTCGATCGAGCGCGCCGCCGTAGTCCAGCCGACCGCCCGCGCGCCGTCGCCGGCCGGGTAGCGCTCGGTACATTTCGCCCCGCTCGACGACGGGAGACTCGCGCTGTCGATCGAGCGCGCCGCCGGAGTCCAGCCGACCGCCCGCGCGCCGTCGCCGGCCGGGTAGCGCTCGGTACATTTCGCCCCGCTCGACGACGGGAGACTCGCGCTGTCGATCGAGCGCGCCGCCGGAGTCCAGCCGACCGCCCGCGCGCCGTCGCCGGCCGGGTAGCGCTCGGTAGATTTCGCCCCGCTCGACGACGGGAGACCCGCGCTGTCGATCGAGCGCGCCGCCGGAGTCCAGCCGACAGCCCGCGCGCCGTCGCCGGCCGGGTAGCGCTCGGTACATTTCGCCCCGCTCGACGACGGGAGACCCGCGCTGTCGATCGAGCGCGCCGCCGGAGTCCAGCCGACCGCGCTCGCGCCGTCAACGGCCCCATAAAAGATTTTCTTGAAATTTTCTTTTTCGCCTATAAGTCCCGGCCAGCGCTCTCTGCAAAATTTTAGAAATTTTTTTTTTTGAAAAATTTTTTTTTTGAAAAAATTTTTTTTTCTTTCAAAAGTTCCGTCCAGCGCTCTCTGCTGAAATTTTTGGATTTTGGAAATTTTGTCTTTCGGGTGGCGCTGGATGTCGATCGAGCGCGCCGCCGTAGTCCAGCCGACCGCCCGCGCGCCGTCGCCGGTCGGGTAGCGCTCGGTACATTTCGCCCCGCTCGACGACGGGAGACTCGCGCTGTCGATCGAGCGCGCCGCCGGAGTCCAGCCGACCGCCCGCGCGCCGTCGCCGGCCGGGTAGCGCTCGGTACATTTCGCCCCGCTCGACGACGGGAGACTCGCGCTGTCGATCGAGCGCGCCGCCGGAGTCCAGCCGACCGCGCTCGCGCCGTCAACGGCCCCATAAAAGATTTTCTTGAAATTTTCTTTTTCGCCTATAAGTCCCGGCCAGCGCTCTCTGCAAAATTTTAGAAATTTTTTTTTTTGAAAAATTTTTTTTTTGAAAATTTTTTTTTTCTTTCAAAAGTTCCGTCCAGCGCTCTCTGCTGAAATTTTTGGATTTTGGAAATTTTGTCTTTCGGGTGGCGCTGGATGTCGATCGAGCGCGCCGCCGTAGTCCAGCCGACCGCCCGCGCGCCGTCGCCGGCCGGGTAGCGCTCGGTACATTTCGCCCCGCTCGACGACGGGAGACTCGCGCTGTCGATCGAGCGCGCCGCCGGAGTCCAGCCGACCGCCCGCGCGCCGTCGCCGGCCGGGTAGCGCTCGGTACATTTCGCCCCGCTCGACGACGGGAGACTCGCGCTGTCGATCGAGCGCGCCGCCGGAGTCCAGCCGACCGCGCTCGCGCCGTCAACGGCCCCATAAAAGATTTTCTTGAAATTTTCTTTTTCGCCTATAAGTCCCGGCCAGCGCTCTCTGCAAAATTTTAGAAATTTTTTTTTTTGAAAAATTTTTTTTTTGAAAATTTTTTTTTCTTTCAAAAGTTCCGTCCAGCGCTCTCTGCTGAAATTTTTGGATTTTGGAAATTTTGTCTTTCGGGTGGCGCTGGATGTCGATCGAGCGCGCCGCCGGAGTCCAGCCGACCGCCCGCGCGCCGTCGCCGGCCGGGTAGCGCTCGGTACATTTCGCCCCGCTCGACGACGGGAGACTCGCGCTGTCGATCGAGCGCGCCGCCGGAGTCCAGCCGACCGCGCTCGCGCCGTCAACGGCCCCATAAAAGATTTTCTTGAAATTTTCTTTTTCGCCTATAAGTCCCGGCCAGCGCTCTCTGCAAAATTTTAGAAATTTTTTTTTTTGAAAAATTTTTTTTTTGAAAATTTTTTTTTTCTTTCAAAAGTTCCGTCCAGCGCTCTCTGCTGAAATTTTTGGATTTTGGAAATTTTGTCTTTCGGGTGGCGCTGGATGTCGATCGAGCGCGCCGCCGGAGTCCAGCCGACCGCCCGCGCGCCGTCGCCGGCCGGGTAGCGCTCGGTACATTTCGCCCCGCTCGACGACGGGAGACTCGCGCTGTCGATCGAGCGCGCCGCCGGAGTCCAGCCGACCGCGCTCGCGCCGTCAACGGCCCCATAAAAGATTTTCTTGAAATTTTCTTTTTCGCCTATAAGTCCCGGCCAGCGCTCTCTGCAAAATTTTAGAAATTTGTTTTTTTGAAAAAATTTTTTTTTGAAAATTTTTTTTTTCTTTCAAAAGTTCCGTCCAGCGCTCTCTGCTGAAATTTTTGGATTTTGGAAATTTTGTCTTTCGGGTGGCGCTGGATGTCGATCGAGCGCGCCGCCGTAGTCCAGCCGACCGCCCGCGCGCCGTCGCCGGCCGGGTAGCGCTCGGTACATTTCGCCCCGCTCGACGACGGGACACTCGCGCTGTCGATCGAGCGCGCCGCCGGAGTCCAGCCGACCGCCCGCGCGCCGTCGCCGGCCGGGTAGCGCTCGGTACATTTCGCCCCGCTCGACGACGGGAGACTCGCGCTGTCGATCGAGCGCGCCGCCGGAGTCCAGCCGACCGCGCTCGCGCCGTCAACGGCCCCATAAAAGATTTTCTTGAAATTTTCTTTTTCGCCTATAAGTCCCGGCCAGCGCTCTCTGCAAAATTTTAGAAATTTTTTTTTTTGAAAAATTTTTTTTTTGAAAATTTTTTTTTTCTTTCAAAAGTTCCGTCCAGCGCTCTCTGCTGAAATTTTTGGATTTTGGAAATTTTGTCTTTCGGGTGGCGCTGGATGTCGATCGAGCGCGCCGCCGTAGTCCAGCCGACCGCCCGCGCGCCGTCGCCGGCCGGGTAGCGCTCGGTACATTTCGCCCCGCTCGACGACGGGACACTCGCGCTGTCGATCGAGCGCGCCGCCGGAGTCCAGCCGACCGCCCGCGCGCCGTCGCCGGCCGGGTAGCGCTCGGTACATTTCGCCCCGCTCGACGACGGGAGACTCGCGCTGTCGATCGAGCGCGCCGCCGGAGTCCAGCCGACCGCGCTCGCGCCGTCAACGGCCCCATAAAAGATTTTCTTGAAATTTTCTTTTTCGCCTATAAGTCCCGGCCAGAGCTCTCTGCAAAATTTTAGAAATTTTTTTTTTTGAAAAATTTTTTTTTTGAAAATTTTTTTTTTCTTTCAAAAGTTCCGTCCAGCGCTCTCTGCTGAAATTTTTGGATTTTGGAAATTTTATCTTTCGGGTGGCGCTGGATGTCGATCGAGCGCGCCGCCGTAGTCCAGCCGACCGCCCGCGCGCCGTCGCCGGCCGGGTAGCGCTCGGTACATTTCGCCCCGCTCGACGACGGGAGACTCGCGCTGTCGATCGAGCGCGCCGCCGGAGTCCAGCCGACCGCCCGCGCGCCGTCGCCGGCCGGGTAGCGCTCGGTACATTTCGCCCCGCTCGACGACGGGAGACTCGCGCTGTCGATCGAGCGCGCCGCCGGAGTCCAGCCGACCGCGCTCGCGCCGTCAACGGCCCCATAAAAGATTTTCTTGAAATTTTCTTTTTCGCCTATAAGTCCCGGCCAGCGCTCTCTGCAAAATTTTAGAAATTTTTTTTTTTGAAAAATTTTTTTTTTGAAAATTTTTTTTTTCTTTCAAAAGTTCCGTCCAGCGCTCTCTGCTGAAATTTTTGGATTTTGGAAATTTTGTCTTTCGGGTGGCGCTGGATGTCGATCGAGCGCGCCGCCGGAGTCCAGCCGACCGCCCGCGCGCCGTCGCCGGCCGGGTAGCGCTCGGTACATTTCGCCCCGCTCGACGACGGGAGACTCGCGCTGTCGATCGAGCGCGCCGCCGGAGTCCAGCCGACAGCCCGCGCGCCGTCGCCGGCCGGGTAGCGCTCGATCGTCGCCGATGGTCTCCCGTCTTCGAGCGGGGAAATATACCGATCGCCACCCGTCCGTCGGCGCGGAGCGGGAGTAGAGAGCGCTCACCGGGCGGCCGGCCTGTTAGCGCTCTCTACTCCCGCTCGCCGCCGACGGACGGGTGACGATCGATAAATTTGTCAACCCGACGACGGCCGCCCGGTTAGCGTTCTCTACTCCCGCTCGCCGCCGACGGACGGGTGACGATCGATAAATTTGTCGACCCGACGACGGCCGCCCGGTTAGCGTTCTCTACTCCCGCTCGCCGCCGACGGACGGGTGACGATCGATAAATTTGTCGACAGGCCGCAGGGTAGGGCGGTTTCGCTCTACTCCCTCTCGTTGATTTGTCGACAGGCCGCAGGGTAGGGCGGTTTTGCTCTACTCCCTCTCGTTGATTTGTCGACAGGCCGCAGGGTAGGGCGGTCTCGCTCTACTCCCTCTCGTTAATTTGTCGACAGGCCGCAGGGTAGGGTGGTCTCGCTCTACTCCCTCTCGTTTTCGTTATCAAAACGAGAGGGAGTAGAGCGAGAGCGCCCTACCCTGCGGCCTGTCGACAAATCAACGAGAGGGAGTAGAGCGAAACCGCCTTACCCTGCGGCCTGTCGACAAATCAACGAGAGGGAGTAGAGCGAAACCGCCTTACCCTGCGGCCTGTCGACAAATCAACGAGAGGGAGTAGAGCGAAACCGCCTTACCCTGCGGCCTGTCGACAAATCAACGAGAGGGAGTAGAGCGAAACCGCCTTACCCTGCGGCCTGTCGACAAATCAACGAGAGGGAGTAGAGCGAAACCGCCTTACCCTGCGGCCTGTCGACAAATCAACGAGAGGGAGTAGAGCGAAACCGCCTTACCCTGCGGCCTGTCGACAAATCAACGAGAGGGAGTAGAGCGAAACCGCCTTACCCTGCGGCCTGTCGACAAATCAACGAGAGGGAGTAGAGCGA
>CAXIES010000149.1:75000-82500 GCA_964023965.1 Melinopterus prodromus
ACGTCGGTCGTACACGACATGACCGACCGGACCGTCAGCCGCGCTCCGCCGGCGTGCCACTGCACCTCCGACAAGGGAGGCCGGGGCCGGATTCGGGGCGCTGGGGTCCGGCGGCCGCTATACGACCGCGACGACGGCGCGACGCACTCGTCTTCATTAATTTACGCTGCGGACCGACGTCGGTCGTACACGACATGACCGACCGGACCGTCCGCCGCGCTCCGCCGGCGTTCCTCTGCACCTCCGACAAGGGAGGCCGGGGCCGGTTTCGGGGCGCTGGGGTCCGGCGGCCGCTATACGACCGCGACGACGGCGCGACGCACGACGACAAGACTGGGACGCGCGCATTAGCTCGCTGTGCCCTGACCGTCGGGGCCGGCGGGAGCGTCGCATTCACCCGTGGTTGTGACACTTAAAAACTCAAACTCCGAGGCGCGGAGCGCCGAGCCGGCTGCGCGGTGGCTGCCGGCGGCGCTTTTACGTACGCAGTATCTCTCGGCCTGAGCGGCACGGGGGGCGCTCTCGTCATCGGATCTCTCGACTAGGTACCTGACTTCCGGCGTGCCGACCCTCGCGGGTCGGCCGACGCCTCGGACTTCGTTAGTCCTTAACAGTTCGAATCAGTTCGACCGGCGCTCGTACGGCCGACGCGACCGCCGTCGTAGACGTGGTCGGCCGAGGGCGCCATTAATATTCATTCATTATTAATATCGATCCGTGCATCGTATTAATTAATTGTACGTAATGTTTTATAAACATTCGTTAATGATCCTTCCGCAGGTTCACCTACGGAAACCTTGTTACGACTTTTACTTCCTCTAAATGATCAAGTTTGGTCATCTTCCCAGCATCATCGGCGACGTCGAAACGCCACCGCCCACCGGTCCGAAGACCTCACTAAATCATTCAATCGGTAGTAGCGACGGGCGGTGTGTACAAAGGGCAGGGACGTAATCAACGCGAGCTTATGACTCGCGCTTACTGGGAATTCCTCGTTCATGGGGAACAATTGCAAGCCCCAATCCCTAGCACGAAGGAGGTTCAGCGGGTTACCCGGGCCGTTCGGCCAGGGAAGACACGCTGATTCCTTCAGTGTAGCGCGCGTGCGGCCCAGAACATCTAAGGGCATTACAGACCTGTTATTGCTCAATCTCGTGCGGCTAGAAGCCGCCTGTCCCTCTAAGAAGAATTATTTGTACGCCGACAGTAAAAATCGCGCACGACCGCGACGCGAGCGCCGGGTCGGCGGACCTTTGAGATGTCGAAAATACGCCTAGTTAGCAGGCTAGAGTCTCGTTCGTTATCGGAATTAACCAGACAAATCGCTCCACCAACTAAGAACGGCCATGCACCACCACCCACCGAATCAAGAAAGAGCTCTCAATCTGTCAATCCTTCCGGTGTCCGGGCCTGGTGAGGTTTCCCGTGTTGAGTCAAATTAAGCCGCAGGCTCCACTCCTGGTGGTGCCCTTCCGTCAATTCCTTTAAGTTTCAGCTTTGCAACCATACTTCCCCCGGAACCCAAAAGCTTTGGTTTCCCGGAAGCTGCCCGCCGAGTCATCGGAGGAACGTCGGCGGATCGCTAGCTGGCATCGTTTATGGTTAGAACTAGGGCGGTATCTGATCGCCTTCGAACCTCTAACTTTCGTTCTTGATCAATGAAAGCGTTTTTGGCAAATGCTTTCGCTTCTGTCCGTCTTGCGACGATCCAAGAATTTCACCTCTAACGTCGCAATACGAATGCCCCCATCCGTTCCTATTAATCATTACCTCGGGGTTCCGAAAACCAACAAAATAGAACCGAGGTCCTATTCCATTATTCCATGCACACAGTATTCAGGCGAAATTTTAGCCTGCTTTAAGCACTCTAATTTGTTCAAAGTAAACGTGCCGGCCCACCTCGACACTCAATGAAGAGCACCGCGGTGGGATTGAGATTGGGCCGCCCCGAGAGGCTAAGCCCACCGGCAGGACGTCCCGCGGACACGCCAGTTAACACCGCGAGCGATGAACCGGCGGCGCGGGACACAAATTCGACTACGAGCTTTTTAACCGCAACAACTTTAATATACGCTATTGGAGCTGGAATTACCGCGGCTGCTGGCACCAGACTTGCCCTCCAATTGATCCTCGTTAAAGGGTTTAGAGTGTACTCATTCCGATTACGGGGCCTCGGATGAGTCCCGTATCGTTATTTTTCGTCACTACCTCCCCGTGCCGGGAGTGGGTAATTTGCGCGCCTGCTGCCTTCCTTGGATGTGGTAGCCGTTTCTCAGGCTCCCTCTCCGGAATCGAACCCTGATTCCCCGTTACCCGTTACAACCATGGTAGGCGCAGAACCTACCATCGACAGTTGATAAGGCAGACATTTGAAAGATGCGTCGCCGGTGCGAGACCGTGCGATCAGCAAAAAGTTATTCAGAGTCACCAAGGTGTACGACGACGGGCGAACCCGACGCCGATTGGTTTTGATCTAATAAAAGCGCTCCTTCCGTCTCCGGTCGGAGCTCTGTTTGCATGTATTAGCTCTAGAATTACCACAGTTATCCAAGTAAATGTGGGTACGATCTAAGGAACCATAACTGATTTAATGAGCCTTTCGCGGTTTCACCTTAATTTGGCTTGTACTGAGACATGCATGGCTTAATCTTTGAGACAAGCATATGACTACTGGCAGGATCAACCAGGGAGCTGTCACCCGTCCGCGGCCACGTTCGGAAGACGCGCACCGATGGTAACGCGCCGACCTGGCGTAACGCAGATCGAGAGAACAGTCGCACCTCCGGCGAGCCGAGGGCGGAGCAGAATCGTCACGCCGCTGCGAGAGCGGCGGCGGTCTGTCTTCTCTCCCGGCCCGGAAGTATACTACTACATATTACAATATATAGCAAAAACTGACCGTGTCGAAATCAGTCGGCAGCGACGAGCGCGCGCCGACCACACATTTCACGCACAGTGGAGCAGGATGCGCCGACGTCGAAATAGGACGACGTTTACTTGACGACATGACCGCCCGCAGCAGTTCTAAAGAGAATAATTTATAACGCGGAATCTCGTCCGCGAACGGCTTCAACATTCCCAGAAACACCCTTCGCTAGATTGAAAGCGACATGGTACGCGGTCTGAGCGCGCGTTTCGGAAAACTGTCGTGCCGCGCTCTCACGCTCGGTACGAGGCGAGTCGTTGCATATTTGTGGACGACGTCCAGAGGACGCCTCCGAGATTTAAGTGCGCCCGCATAAGGTGTACAACGCTAACTGCGAAAGTCAGCGTCGTCCGCGGGCATGCTGTGGCAATCGCTAATGTTACGGTTACGAGCGCTTGGCGGCGATATGTGGGAACGCAACCTTTCGGTTAAACCGCACAGCGTCAATTAAAACTCTCGTCTCTAATGGCGAACGCCGGTTCTTCGCGAACGAAGCTTACCGAGGCGCTCTCTAGCCACCAGCAGATCAAAGTCAACAACGCGTGCGGCCCGGCAGGGAGCATCTTTATCGTTTACTAATACCAAGACTGTCGACTCGTCGCAACTAAACGGGATCGAGCGGAACCGGACGGCGTTAGCCGTCGCGGACTCACCTCTCCCTATATAAGCGCAACGGACCGAGTACGGGTTGCGAAACGCTAGTACGGGTCGCTCCCGGCTCGCTCGAACGGATACCGCCGACGCTCGCGCGGACTTATCGCACTTTTCGCCTTGGTCCCCGTCCGGGTCGAGTTCGAAATTTTGGAAATATTTTTTTTTTTGAAAAATTTTTTTTTTTTTGGAAATTTTTTTTTTCTTTCAAATGTTCTCTCCGGCGCTCTCTGCTAAATTTTTGGATTTTTTTTTTTGAAAATTTTTTTTCTTTCAAAAGTTCCGTCCAGCGCTCCCTGCTGAAATTTTTGGATTTTGGAAATTTTGTCTTTCGGGTGGCGCTGGATGTCGATCGAGCGCGCCGCCGTAGTCCAGCCGACCGCCCGCGCGCCGTCGCCGGCCGGGTAGCGCTCGGTACATTTCGCCCCGCTCGACGACGGGAGACTCGCGCTGTCGATCGAGCGCGCCGCCGGAGTCCAGCCGACCGCCCGCGCGCCGTCGCCGGCCGGGTAGCGCTCGGTACATTTCGCCCCGCTCGACGACGGGAGACTCGCGCTGTCGATCGAGCGCGCCGCCGGAGTCCAGCCGACCGCCCGCGCGCCGTCGCCGGCCGGGTAGCGCTCGGTAGATTTCGCCCCGCTCGACGACGGGAGACCCGCGCTGTCGATCGAGCGCGCCGCCGGAGTCCAGCCGACAGCCCGCGCGCCGTCGCCGGCCGGGTAGCGCTCGGTACATTTCGCCCCGCTCGACGACGGGAGACCCGCGCTGTCGATCGAGCGCGCCGCCGGAGTCCAGCCGACCGCGCTCGCGCCGTCAACGGCCCCATAAAAGATTTTCTTGAAATTTTCTTTTTCGCCTATAAGTCCCGGCCAGCGCTCTCTGCAAAATTTTAGAAATTTTTTTTTTGAAAAATTTTTTTTTTGAAAATTTTTTTTTTTCTTTCAAAAGTTCCGTCCAGCGCTCTCTGCTGAAATTTTTGGATTTTGGAAATTTTGTCTTTCGGGTGGCGCTGGATGTCGATCGAGCGCGCCGCCGTAGTCCAGCCGACCGCCCGCGCGCCGTCGCCGGCCGGGTAGCGCTCGGTACATTTCGCCCCGCTCGACGACGGGAGACTCGCGCTGTCGATCGAGCGCGCCGCCGGAGTCCAGCCGACCGCCCGCGCGCCGTCGCCGGCCGGGTAGCGCTCGGTACATTTCGCCCCGCTCGACGACGGGAGACTCGCGCTGTCGATCGAGCGCGCCGCCGGAGTCCAGCCGACCGCGCTCGCGCCGTCAACGGCCCCATAAAAGATTTTCTTGAAATTTTCTTTTTCGCCTATAAGTCCCGGCCAGCGCTCTCTGCAAAATTTTAGAAATTTTTACTTTATCATACGCAGTAAGATAAAGTATTGTAATCATGCCGAAAAAAAAAATTGAGATTTTAGCGGAAATAGGTCTTTTTGGGTCCCCTGAACATTTTTGACCAAGGTACAAAAAAATGTCTGTGTGTGTGTGTGTGTGTGTGTGTGTGTGTGTGTGTGTGTGTGTGTGTGTGTGTGCGTGTGTAAACGATTTTTGTGACGACGATTCCGGAAAAACTACTAAAGGCATCGGGACGAAAGTTTATATTTAGAAGTTTTATGACCAAACTTAGAGCTGAAAAGCTTTTGGTTCAAAAGGGTCCAAAGGAACTGGTAGTTTATTCTAAGCCTTTTTCAAGGATTTTGCAGATGAGCCGCCATTTCTGTAATTTCGTCAAAATAGTTAAATAATAAATTAATGCAGAGGAAATTTTGAATAATTTATGCCTATGACATTTTTTGGGAAAATTAATAGTTTAGCTGCAAGAGCAAATTCTATTTGATCGAGATCGGTCGCATCTGCATGGATATTAAACTACATAGTAGCCAGGATTTTGACAAATATTTTTTTGTGCTGTCACCACAGAAATGTCTATGGCTGTCACCACGCTGTCACACTCGGAGACCCGCTATGGAACGTCATCTACAGTGTCATGAACGAATATAAATCTGTCAGAATTTGAATTAGCTTTTTAAACTTGACATTTCGTAGAAGTGGTATCAACCTAACATTTTCTATACCGAAATATAACCATTTTTTAATTTTTTTAAAAATACGTATTTCTCAAAAAGCAACACAAATAACGTTGATGTCACTGCTGTCGAAAACTACCTAGCGCGACTCGCTCACATGCGACGACGACGCTTCGTCATCGGTGACGCGCCGCATCACCTCCATATCACCTCTCGTTGTGCTATTCCGTACTTTCGGCACTTGTGAGTTAAGCAACTATTATTCTGATGGCAGTAGGTAGCGTGCTTTGACAATACCTTCGATTGATACTATTGACTATCAAAATGCAGACACAATTTATCTCAGTCAAATAGATTCTCATACAGCTAAACTATTAATTTTATATATTGTATGATAAAGTCATGTGCCTGGCCACATCAGATTTTTTTTTTTGAAAAATTTTTTTTTTGAAAATTTTTTTTTTCTTTCAAAAGTTCCGTCCAGCGCTCTCTGCTGAAATTTTTGGATTTTGGAAATTTTGTCTTTCGGGTGGCGCTGGATGTCGATCGAGCGCGCCGCCGGAGTCCAGCCGACCGCCCGCGCGCCGTCGCCGGCCGGGTAGCGCTCGGTACATTTCGCCCCGCTCGACGACGGGAGACTCGCGCTGTCGATCGAGCGCGCCGCCGGAGTCCAGCCGACCGCGCTCGCGCCGTCAACGGCCCCATAAAAGATTTTCTTGAAATTTTCTTTTTCGCCTATAAGTCCCGGCCAGCGCTCTCTGCAAAATTTTAGAAATTTTTTTTTTTGAAAATTTTTTTTTTGAAAATTTTTTTTTTCTTTCAAAAGTTCCGTCCAGCGCTCTCTGCTGAAATTTTTGGATTTTGGAAATTTTGTCTTTCGGGTGGCGCTGGATGTCGATCGAGCGCGCCGCCGGAGTCCAGCCGACCGCCCGCGCGCCGTCGCCGGCCGGGTAGCGCTCGGTACATTTCGCCCCGCTCGACGACGGGAGACTCGCGCTGTCGATCGAGCGCGCCGCCGGAGTCCAGCCGACCGCGCTCGCGCCGTCAACGGCCCCATAAAAGATTTTCTTGAAATTTTCTTTTTCGCCTATAAGTCCCGGCCAGCGCTCTCTGCAAAATTTTAGAAATTTTTTTTTTTGAAAAATTTTTTTTTTGAAAATTTTTTTTTTCTTTCAAAAGTTCCGTCCAGCGCTCTCTGCTGAAATTTTTGGATTTTGGAAATTTTGTCTTTCGGGTGGCGCTGGATGTCGATCGAGCGCGCCGCCGTAGTCCAGCCGACCGCCCGCGCGCCGTCGCCGGCCGGGTAGCGCTCGGTACATTTCGCCCCGCTCGACGACGGGAGACTCGCGCTGTCGATCGAGCGCGCCGCCGGAGTCCAGCCGACCGCCCGCGCGCCGTCGCCGGCCGGGTAGCGCTCGGTACATTTCGCCCCGCTCGACGACGGGAGACTCGCGCTGTCGATCGAGCGCGCCGCCGGAGTCCAGCCGACCGCGCTCGCGCCGTCAACGGCCCCATAAAAGATTTTCTTGAAATTTTCTTTTTCGACTATAAGTCCCGGCCAGCGCTCTCTGCAAAATTTTAGAAATTTTTTTTTTTGAAAAATTTTTTTTTTGAAAATTTTTTTTTCTTTCAAAAGTTCCGTCCAGCGCTCTCTGCTGAAATTTTTGGATTTTGGAAATTTTATCTTTCGGGTGGCGCTGGATGTCGATCGAGCGCGCCGCCGTAGTCCAGCCGACCGCCCGCGCGCCGTCGCCGGCCGGGTAGCGCTCGGTACATTTCGCCCCGCTCGACGACGGGAGACTCGCGCTGTCGATCGAGCGCGCCGCCGGAGTCCAGCCGACCGCCCGCGCGCCGTCGCCGGCCGGGTAGCGCTCGGTACATTTCGCCCCGC
>CAXIES010000149.1:87500-90701 GCA_964023965.1 Melinopterus prodromus
GACTGCTTTCTTGATGACTCGGTCGCAGTCACGCAGGATTTCACCCGTGATGCGGGAATTCTGCAAGCCATGGTGCAGCCTCGGGACGATGTTTGTCCGTAGAAGCGACAGCTTTTGGTCCGGTTTGAGTGGAGACCTGCGGAGATTTTTCAGCCAATCCACCAGTGCGGACACCGATGGCTTGACTGAGCCAAATGTGTTATAATGGTGGCCAAGATACCTCATTGTGTTCACAGCGGTGACTATAGGGATTTGGTCCCGTCCTAGTTTGAAAATGGGACGTGTCCGGCATACTGTCTTTCCGGCTATTGTCGCTGCTGCAATGGATTTGCACTTCCCGGAGTTGATCGACATGCCCCTGCGCTCCATAAACTCTTGCACCTCGAACAGTGCCTCAGGAACATCCAACTCGTTGTCTTCTAGCAGGACGATATCGTCTGCAAAAGCCATAGCTGCGCATCGCATTCCAGGAGCCACGGTTCCGCCTTGCTGTTTGGCATTCGCCTTGCGGAGGTACTCATCGATAACCAGGTTGAAAAGCAGGGGACTTAGGGGGTCTCCCTGTTTCACACCTCTTTTAAAAGTGATTCTTGAGGTCTT
The DNA here is from genome assembly GCA_964023965.1 of Melinopterus prodromus. Lineage (NCBI taxonomy): Eukaryota > Metazoa > Arthropoda > Insecta > Coleoptera > Scarabaeidae > Melinopterus > Melinopterus prodromus. The sequence goes on from CAXIES010000149.1 coordinate 88,101, forward strand.
TTCACCTCCCACGCAGATGGTCGTGTGGGATTGCCTGTAGGTGTTTTCGATGAGATACCTGATGTTTGGGTGTACTCCGTGGATTTGAAGCGCTCGCATCACGGAATGGTGGGATACCGTGTCAAAGGCTTTTCTCGCGTCCAGGGAAACGACGTTAAACGCTTTCCCTTTCGATCTTCGTGAGTCCATATAGTGGTCGAGTATTTGGATATTCGCTAAGACTCCATCCGCGGCAACAAATCCCCTCTGGTTCAGGTTGAGGGAAGTAGCTTTAGCCAATCGCTGGGCTAAAATGCGATGGAACAGCCGTTGCAGTGTCGATCCCAGAGAAATGGGCCTCCAATTGGAGGGCATAGATCGATCGCCCTCTTTAGGTAAGAGTATCGTCCGACTCTCCAGCCACGAACGTGGGATGCACTGGCGGTATAGCACTATGTTAAATAGCACTTCCAGTATCTGGATTGGACACCTTCGGACATGAGGCACGGAAATGCCGTCTGGTCCAGGCGCTGAATTATTCCAACGCTGGAGCCCCTCTCGGATGTCGTTCGCTGTGATCGGGAGGTAGATGTTCTCGCTCTCTCTGATCTCCGACTCCTCCTCGTCTATAGGCGATGGTGATTCGAAGATCGCTCTGTAAAAGCGATCGACTTCGCCAATGTCCGGGTATTTCTCCCTTTCGAGAAGACATTTCCCTGACACGATCTTTTCTGCGAGGGTCTTTCGGTCCTTGACAAAAAGGTCTTGAGCCTTTTTGTAAGCTGCCGCCTTTCTGGCAGGTGCTGTAGTTGGCATCTGTGGCTCCGGCCGAGGCCGCGAAGTCTCCTGGCGTCTCCTTCCACGTCTAAGCGCGCCGACTCGCTCCACAAAGATGGTCTTTAGCCATTCGTCCAGCCGTGTCTGGAGGTCGTGGTAAGTACCACTGAGGCTCAAGTTGATGAGTGGCCTCGTGTTTTCGTCCACGGAGTTCCTAAGCTCTAAGAGATGCCTGAGGAACAGGTGGTCCTCCTCGGACGCGCAGTCTGGAGGTGGTGGCGTAGTGGGCTCTTGTAGCACAGGCATGCTGGTACTCAACCGCCTTGCTTCTCCGAGTGGGAGCGGGGGATCTAGTCTCAGCGGGCTGACTGCTCGAACGTGAACGGGTGAGGTGTTGATGTCAGTCCTCATGTTCTTGCTCTTAGCTTTCTCCTCCATAGGTTGGAGTGGAGACTGCGCCTTTCGTTTCTCCGTTCGGTCTTCCACAGGAGCTATGCTCGGTGGTGTTTGGAGTCTTTCAGTGGGGCCCAATTTGATCTTACGATTGGGCGGCTGTCCAAGAGGAGAAGATAACCTTGGTCTCTTCCCCTTATCCTTGACCCAAGGTGACACTTGCTCAGCGTCTGCTATGGGAGAGTGTTTGACAGGTACACGCTCAGAGATTTTGGTAGCTTTGGTTTTAGTGGTTGTGCTACTCGAAGGTGGTGGAGGCGTAGATAGGCGAGTAGACGGACCAGGTTGATCTATAGATGGGCGCTTTGGTTTTGTAGAGGTGTTTATGGCTGGGTTCGCAATCGGTTTAGCCGTAAAGAAGGTTTTCGTGGCAGCCTTTTGCACTTCCAGTTTTGCCCTTTCCAGGTACCTCTTAAACGCTGGTTTCTCTCGCCTGTGCCGCACCTGATGTTCTGTCAGGCCGGTCGCTCTCACCAATTCCTTGATGGAAACTACTCCGCGGAAGCTCTGGGCCTCAATCTTGGCCATTTTGGCCATCAATTCTGATTCTGGCTCCGGGAGTTTATTCTCTAAACCCTTTCGGTATTCCTCGGGATGTGCCCGGCGCTCGTGCTGACGCACGGCGGCGAAAGAGTCAAATGTGATCCAGCAAATGGAACATTTGGAACGGTCTCTGGTGCCACACTCTTTAATATGCCTGTTGTAGTTGGCAAGGTGCTCGTATTCGGCGTTGCAAGTGTCACACCGATGTTTTTCCACAGGCGTGGTGCCTGTCTGTTGTCGACCTCCCGAGGAGCCAAGCATAGTCTTGGCGCCCCCTGCTGCGTGGGTTCCAGGGAGGTCGGTTTTAATCGCGGGAATATTCCCGGGTGAGGACAGAGACGGTCTTGGAACTGTCCTCTTCGGAATGGCGCCGACGCCGCTAGCAGTTCCGGAAAATCCAGGGACTTGCTGAGGTCGACTACGTTGGGTTCCTGAGTTCTGCGGGGGGACCGAACCCTTGGCACCCCCCCGATCCGAGGCTTTTCCTGTAGGCTTGCTCCCAACGTAGAGGGCATGTGCGAACCGGGGTGTTAGCCCAGAACGCGCCCTCAAGATCCGCTTTGGGTTGGTGGCCCATCGCGGATACCATCACTGTCTGTACATACATCGGGGCGGACAGCGGGCAAGACACTCCGAAGTCTTCACTAGCGAAGGTCGTGGTAGTACCGTGGGTTCTCCCCTATCCCTTGGCTCGGATAGGATAGGGGTCGGGCCGCCGCAGGTTTTAGTCCCCGCCCGAAGGCAGGGTCCAGCGCCACCACAAGGAGGTGTGCGTACGGACCTTGGAAGACTGAAATCAGTCCTCCCCGGCGATGCCGCCTGGTTTTGACACCAGCAGAGGATTGCTCC
>CAXIES010000150.1:0-62219 GCA_964023965.1 Melinopterus prodromus
ACGACGATTCCGGAGAAACTACTAAAGGTATCGGGACGAAAGTTTATATTTAGAAGTTTTATGACCAAACTTAGAGCTGAAAAGCTTTTGGTTCAAAAGGGTCGAAAGGAACTGGTAGTTTATTCTAAGCCTTTTTCAATAATTTGGCAAATGAGCCGCCATTTCTATAATTTCGACAAAATAGTTAAATAATAAATTAAAGCAGAGGAAATTTTGAATAATTTATGCCTATGACTTTTTTTGGTAAAATTAATAGTTTAGCTTCAAGAGCAAATTCTATTTGATCGAGATCGATCGCATCTGCATTGATATGAAATTACATAGTAGCCTGGATTTGACAAATATTTTTTTGTGCTGTCACCAGTGATTAGAAATATCAAGATACGACACTTGCGGCGGCACCTTTGATGTCGGTGTTCCAAGTTTACGAAACTAGCAGGCGCGACAGCCGTGATTTGAAAAAGTCCGGTAGATGGCGCCACTTCAAAGGAGGCAAAATTTATTACTTCAAACTGACACGGACACTGTCACATTGACAGAAAAATGTAAACTGTCACTCTGACAGGAAAGTGTAATAGTATATTGCCGCCTGCTGTCACCACAGAAATGTCTATGGTTGTCACACTCGAGAACAGCTGATTTCATCAGAGGTTGGAGAAACGCTATGGAACGTTGCCGCTCTAGTGCGGCAATGTACAAAATACAAAATTCAAATAAAATAAGATCACCAATTGAATGTTTGTCGATAAGAAATAACAACCCGTTGTTATATCTAATAGACGCTTCTACTTCTGACCCAAAACGCTAATCAGCATGCGCAGAAGACTCGCCGCCGCTGTCAAATCTGGTAACATAATATAGCTTAAAATCCCCAGAAAACACGCGTTCCAAGTAAAACTACCAATTTCGACTCTAGTCATGAGGTGGATGAAGTGATTATGTACCTACGTGTCCCAAATCAAGGAAGTTTGCCGCGAGTGTACCTGTTTTTATGTACTTTGGAAAATTTGCTGCACTGTCCTAACCTAAAAACACAGTAGGAATTTTGGTTTTCATGTTCACTTGCATATAATTATTCAGTTTTCAATGAATGCATACCATTCTCACACCTATCATTTATCAATTACATTTCATTTGAAACTAATTGTGCGTTTTACAAAGCAGTTTGCCAACTTAATTTCGTCTTGGGGGGAAATGCGCGCGCACATCGTGACCATCAAAAACCAGAAGTAGAAGCGTCTATTGTAAAAATCTGATGTGGCCAGGCACATGACTTTATCATACAATATATAAAATTAATAGTTTAGCTGCATGAGAATCTATTCTATTGAGATAAATCGTAGGTATTGTCAAAGCATCAGCATTTGACACTACCTACACTACGTCATTAGAATAAAGTTATTTATGTCACAAATGCCGAAAGTACGGAATAGCGCGACGAGCGGTGATGCGGCGCGTCACCGAAGGCGGAGTGTCGCCGTCGCATGTGAGCGAGTCGCGCTATCTAGTTTTTGGCAGGAGCGACATCAACGTTTATTGTGTTGTTTTTAAGAAATACGTACTTACAAAAAATTAAAAATGGTTATATTTCTGGATAGGAAATGTTAGGTTGATACCACTTCTACGAAACGTCAAGTTTAAAAAGCTAAATCAAATTCTGACAGATTTATATTCGTTCATGACACTGTAGATGTCACATCCGTACCAACATACTAAAACGTAACTATACTCATCGCTATACTTTATTTACAATTTTCTCAATTATCGTTTTTACAATTAGATAACAACGGGTTGATATTTCTTATCAACAAACAATCAAATTGGCGATCTTATTTTATTTGAATTTTGTATTTTCTCCAACGGTTCTCCAACCTCTGATGAAATCAGCTGTTTTCGAGTGTTAAAAAAAAGATAAATGATTTCTGTATAGTAAATGCTAGGTTGGTACTACTTTGACGAAACGTCAAGTTTAAAGGTGCGTTTCGATTGGTAGGTAATGGTAGCTAATGGCGGTGGTAGAATACGAAATTATAGTATTTCTTACATATCGTGATAATGACACATATTAGTTTGCATGTACATAAACATGAGTCACTAGCAATTTTCTATTGGAAATACTATAACGGCGTCTGCTACCACTGCCATTATCACTAATGAAAACGCACCTTAAAAGGTAATTTAAATTCTGACAGATTTATATTTGTTCATGACACATCCCTACCAACATACTAAAATAAAACTACACTCATCGCTATACTTTATTTATAATTTTCGCAATTTATCGTTTTCAGAATTATATATAAAGACGGGTTGATATTTCTTATCAACAAACAATCAAATTGGTGATCTTATTTTTTTACTTTATCATACGCAGTATGTAAAGTATTGTAATCGTGCCGAAAATTTTTTTTGAGATTTTAGCGGAAATAGGTCTTTATGGGTCCCCTGAACATTTTTGACCAAGGTACAAAAAAATGTCTGTGTGTGTGTATGTGTGTGTGTATGTGTGTGTGTGTGTGTGTGTGTACCCAATTTTTGTTAATTCATTTCCGGAGAAACTACTAAAGGTATCGGCACGGAACTTCATATTTAGAAGTTTCATGACCAAACTTAGAGTTGAAAAGCTTTTGGTTCAAAAGGGTCCAAAGGAACTGGGTGTTTACTCCAAGCTTTTTTCAAGGATTTTAGAAATCAGCCGCCATTTCTGTAATTTCGGCAAAATAGTTAAATAATAAATTAAAGCAGAGGAAATTTTGAATAATTTATGCCTATGACATTTTTTGGTAAAATTAATAGTTTAGCTTTTTAGTTTATTCTAAGCCTTTTTCAAGGATTTTGGAAATGAGCCGCCATTTCTGTAATTTCAACAAAATAGTTAATTAATAAATTAAAGTAGAGGAAATTTTGAATAATTTATGCCTATAACATTTTTTGGTAAAATTAATAGTTTACCTTCAAGAGCAAATTCTATTTGATCGAGATCGGTCGCATCTGCATTGCTATGAAATTACATAGTAGCCAGGATTTTGACAAATATTTTTTTGTGTTGTCACATTCGAAAACAGCTGATCTCATCAGAGGTTGGAGAACCACTATGGAACGTGCCGCCGTAGTGCGCAAAATTATAAAATACAAATTTCAAATAAAATAAGATAACCAATTTGATTGTTTGTTGATAAGACATATCAACCCGTCTTTATATCTAATTCTAAAAATGATACATTGAGAAAATTATAAATAAAGTATAGCGATGAGTGTAGTTTTATTTTAGTATGTTGGTAGGGATGTGTCATGAACAAATATAAATCTGTCAGAATTTGAATTACCTTTTTAAGGTGCGTTTTCATTAGTGATAATGGCAGTGGTAACAGACGCCGTTATAGTATTTCCAATAGATAATTGCTAGTGACTCATGTTTATGTACATGCAAACTAATATGTGTCATTATCACGATATGTAAGAAATACTATAATTTCGTATTCTACCACCGCCATTAGCTACCATTACCTACCAATCGGAACGCACCTTTCGTCAAAGTGGTGCCAACCTAGCATTTACTATACAGAAATCATTTATTTATTCTTTTATTACGTATTTCTTAAAAAGCAACACAATAAACGTTGATGTCGCTCCTGCCAAAAACTAGATAGCGCGACTCGCTCATATGCGACGGCTACACTCCGCCTTCGGTGACGCGCCGTATCACCGCTCGTCGCGCTAGCAGCCGACCATATATGCGCAAAAATTAATTTATAAAATTTCGTTGCACGGTCGTAGAAAAAGTATAGTATTCCATTCGCAAGTAATGGCAATTTGTCACTCGAACGTCGGCATTTGTGACATAAATAACTATTATTCTAATGACGTAGTGTAGGTATAGTGTCAAATGCTGATGCTTTGACAATACCTACGATTTATCTCTATAGAATAGATTCTCATGCAGCTAAACTATTAATTTTATATATTGTATGATAAAGTCATGTGCCTGGCCACATCAGATTTTTTTTTTTTTGACTTGTTTATTTTACGTCGGTCTAGTTCCGCAACTTAGGCCAATCACCGACGCTGAGGGCAGGCTACACACACCCAGGAATTTTGTCCTACTGAAGGAATTCCAACCTCCAGTAAGAGTTCTTTAACGTGCACGTCGCATAATGACAGCACACGGGGCCACCGGCTTTACTTCCTCATCCGATGGAAGGCGGCATGCAAAGGTATTTGTTCCCTGCCTAAAATACCAGGACAGTCGATTTTAGCCTGAGCTTATTTTATTTGAAATTTGTATTTTATAATTTGCCGCACTACAGCGGCAACGTTCCATAGTGGTTCTACAACCTCTGATGAGATCAGCTGTTTTCGAATGTGACAACACAAAAAAATATTTGTCAAAATCCTGGCTACTATGTAATTTCATATCAATGCAGATGCGACCGATCTCGATCAAATAGAATTTGCTCTTGAAGCTAAACTATTAATTTTACCAAAAAATGTCATAGGCATAAATTATTCAAAATTTCCTCTACTTTAATTTATTAATTAACTATTTTGTCGAAATTACAGAAATGGCGGCTCATTTGCAAAATCCTTCAAAAAGGCTTAGAATAAACTACCAGTTCCTTTGGACCCCTTTCTACCAAAAGCTTTTCAGCTCTAAGTTTGGTAACAAAACTTCTAAATATGAACTTTCGTTCCGATACCTTTAGTAGTTTCTCCGGAATCGTCGCCACAAAAATCGTTTACACACAGACATACACACACACATACAGACATTTTTTTGTACCTTGGTCAAAAATGTTCAGGGGACCCAAAAAGACCTATTTCCGCTAAAAATCTCATTTTTTTTTCGGCATGATTACAATACTTTATCATACTGCGTATGATCAAGTAAAAATGATAAATTGAGAAAATTGTAAATAAAGTATAGCGATGAGTGTAGTTATATTTCAGTATGTTGGTACGGATGTGACATCTACAGTGTCATGAACGAACATAAATCTGTCAGAATTTGAATTATCTTTTTAAACTTGACGTTTCGTAGAAGCGGTATCAACCTAACATATCCTATACAGAAATATAACCATTTTAGACTTTTTTTTTAAATACGTATTTCTCAAAAAGCAACACAAAAACGTTGATGTCACTCCTGCCGAAAACTACATAGCGCGACTCGCTCACATGCGACGGCGATGCTCCGGCAATCGGTGACGTGCGGTCACGCTCCGCATCACCGTTCGTCGCTCTATTCCGTACTTTCGGCACTTGTGAGATAAGTAACTATTATTCTGATGACAGTAGGTAGTGTCAAATGCTGATGCTTGGACAATACCTCCTATTGATACTATTGACTATTAAAATATCTGTCAAATCCTGGCTAACTAGTTTAATTTTAATGCAGACACGATTTATCTCAATCAAATAGATTCTCATGCAGCTAAACTATTAATTTTATATTTTGTATGATAAAGTCATGTGCCTGGCCACATCAGATTTTTTTATTAATTTTCTCAAGAATGCGCTAAGTTAGACAATCGTGACGGTGTCAAAACGCGGACGCAGTCGCGCACTGTCGTACTATCATGACGATTTCTCGTTACCTAGAAAACTCACCATTAAGTTTATTCCCCTCTATTAAAGGTGAAGTCACAGCGATCTTTTATACTATAACTAAAAAAAAATCTGATGTGGCCAGGCACATGACTTTATCATAACATATATAAAATTAATAGTTTAGCTGCATGAGAATCTATTCTATAGAGATAAATCGTAGGTACACACATAAAAATTTTACGGAGAGAATTTGCACGTAGTTAGTTGTACACAAAAAAGAGTGATTTTTCCTCCGAAAATCAGTTGATTGTGTACTAAAAATTGTTGATATACGTAATATCGGAGTTAATTTAACTACACAGCACGGAGTTGAAAATAGTTTATATCCGAAATGGTGAAAATTTTCACTGGAGCTGTGAACTGAAAATTAACACAATGCAGGGTGTTGAAATAACTGACAAAATGAGAGAAAGTACACTTTTTGGAGTTGATATTACTGAACATTGTGACGGAGTGATAAAACTCCTGAAAGTAAACATTCATTCCCTGTGTAATATTGATTTCTAACTCCGTTTTGGAGTGAATAATCTCCAAAAAGGTAAGATTTATACTGTAAAGGCAAAAACTTACGGTTTGACAACAACAGGCGTCAACATGTCGCCACCAAGACGGTTTGCAGTTTGCTTCGCAGTGTGTTGTGGTCGTCACTTATACTCCTAAGTTTGCGGGGTGCAGTTGAGAGAGAGTTTCATTTCCATTACTTTTAATATTTTATATGTAAGTACTTACATTATTATTTCAAATGGAGCAGTGTACATATTTTCATACGAATTAAATACAGACAAATAAAAAAATGGGTCAGAATTATCAACGATGTATTAAATTTCGACACAATTAATACTACAGGTAAGTTACTTATATTACTACATATGTATGTATGTACGTAGACATATGTATGCGTGTACATTACTTATTCGTTGTGCTCACATGCTTTTATAATTTTGTAGTTTATAAAAATATTACGCACACTACAAATGTACTATAGAAAAATAATGTACCGCATTTGTGGTACCTTCATACCGAGTATGACACTGCATTGTACCTACAGAATGCATGTCGATTTTTGTGTTTTTTTTATGAAGTAGTGCGTATTCCTTTGTCCGGCAATGCGTTTTTTTTGATTTTTTCTATTTGCCTTACAACATACAAAAATACAACAATTCTGCAGATATTTCTTTTTTTTTATGTACAGTTGGCAAGCTATTTAAAATAGCAGAGACAAAATATCAAGATATCAAGTATTATGATGACGCGAGTTATGGAATCGACAAGGAGTTATTGGTAGACTTCATATGGCACAGTCAACGAGGAATTACTTTGGTAATAAGGACGGGCGAAGAGGATGACGATGTTAATACAAATCCTTATACACATTCCTTATAATAAGGCGAATGATATGTATATAGTTACCAATTATATTATATGTACTTAGTTATTAATGAAAGTACTCTAGACTTTATGTACTCTGTTATATTTGATATTAGTTATTAATTTATTATTATTAATATTTATACAGAGATTATTGTTATATTTAGGATAAACTGTATTTTATTTATTGAGTATTGTGCAAACATGTATATTCATTTACTTGTTTTTTCGAAAAATAAATTGTTAAAATGTATTTTTGATTTTTACTGATCCCCGTCATATTCCTAATAAAGATAAGAACCACTCTGAAAAAAAAAGCAACTCTATTTGGTACATATTTAAGTTCATTACGTACACAAACAACTCTTTTAGGAAAAGAATAATTTCGCCAATAAAAGAAAAGCACCCCGCAACAGGGTAATTTTAACACTAATAAAGGAGTTACGTAACATCTCCACGGATGCATTTCACTACTACAGAAGAACTTTTGCACTCCGGAACGCGGAAGTTTGACACACGGGGAAATTATTTTATGTCTATAAAGGAGTAAACCTGAATTTCCCTAAACATATATTTTCAACTCTGTTACAAATAATAATAACTATAAAAAGAGTGAATGAGCTCTGTAAAAATTCAACTCCGTCTGATTTAACTACATGCGCAAACGGTCGCGAGGGAGATCCATAGCGGTGTTGAATCGGTGTTAAATCCAACTCCGTATTTTTATGTGTGTATTGTCAAAGCATCAGCATTTGACACTACCTACACTACGTCACTAGAATAATAGTTATTTATGTCACAAATGCCGAAAGTACGGAATAGCGCGACGAGCGGTGATACGGCGCGTCACCGAAGGCGGAGTGTAGCCGTCGCATATGAGCGAGTCGCGCTATCTAGTTTTTGGCAGGAGCGACATCAACGTTTATTGTGTTGCTTTTTAAGAAATACGTATTTAAAAAAAAATGATTTCTGTATAGTAAATACTAGGTTGGTACCACTTTGACGAAAGGTGCGTTCCGATTGGTAGGTAATGGTAGCTAATGGCGGTGGTAGAATACGAAATTATAGTATTTCTTACATTTCGTGATAATGACACATATTAGTTTGCATGTACATAAACATGAGTCACTAGCAATTTTCTATTGGAAATACTATAACGGCGTCTGCTACCACTGCCATTATCACTAATGAAAACGCACCTTAAAAAGGTAATTCAAATTCTGACAGATTTATATTTGTTCATGACACATCCCTACCAACATACTAAAATAATACTACACTGATCGCTATACTTTATTTATAATTTTCTCAATGTATCATTTTTAAAATTAGATATAAAGACGGGTTGATATTTCTTATCAACAAACAATCAAATTGGTGATCTTATTTTATTTGAAATTTGTATTTTATAATTTTGCGCACTACAGCGGCACGTTCCATAGTGGTTCTCCGACCACTAATGAGATCAGCTGTTTTCGAATGTGACAACACAAAAAAATATTTGTCAAAATCCTGGGTACTATGTAATTTCATATCAATGCAGATGCGACCGATCTCGATCAAATAGAATTTGCTCTTGAAGGTAAACTATTAATTTTACCAAAAAATGTTATAGGCATAAATTATTCAAAATTTCCTCTACTTTAATTTATTAATTAACTATTTTGTCGAAATTACAGAAATGGCGGCTCATTTCCAAAATCCTTGAAAAAGGCTTAGAATAAACTAAAAAGCTAAACTATTAATTTTACCAAAAAATGTCATAGGCATAAATTATTCAAAATTTCCTCTGCTTTAATTTATTATTTAACTATTTTGACGAAATTACAGAAATGGCGGCTGATTTCTAAAATCCTTGAAAAAGGCTTGGAGTAAACACCCAGTTCCTTTGGACCCTTTTGAACCAAAAGCTTTTCAATCCTAAGTTTGGTCATGAAACTTCTAAATATGAAGTTCCGTGCCGATACCTTTAGTGGTTTCTCCGGAAATGAATTAACAAAAATTGGGTACACACACACACACACACACACACACACACACACACACACACACACACACACACACACACACACACACACACATACACACACACACACACACACACACACACACACACACACACACACACACACACACACACACACACACACACACACACACACACACACACAGACATTTTTTTGTACCTTGGTCAAAAATGTTCAGGGGACCCATAAAGACCTATTTCCGCTAAAATCTCAAAAAAATTTTTCGGCGCGATTACAATACTTTACATACTGCGTATGATAAAGTAAAAATATGTTGGACATAATCCAATACATACATCATCAGTGCAAGTCTACTCTACATCCATTAGACTTTACCATTTTAAGAAAAAAATATCTGGTTTGGCCAGTCACATGACTAGAGGAAATTTTGTATAATTTTTGGTAAAATTATTGGTTTAGCTGCATGAGCAAATTCTATTTGATCGAGATCGGTCGTCTTTTATCGGTCGTTAGTTAGTCACTAGTTAGCTAGGATTTGTCAGATATTTTCATACTTATTAGTTATTACCGTAGGTAGTGTTAAAAGCTGATATTTTGATAATACCTACTGTCAATAGAATCGGTATATCTGTCAAATCCTGGCTAACTAGTTTATTTTAATGCAGAAACGACCGATCACTATAAAATAGAATCTCATGCAGCTAAACTATTAATTTTATATATAGTATGATAAAGTCGTGCGCTTGGCTAAATCAGAACTTTTTTCTTTAAATGTTAAAGACAAATGGACGTAGAGTAGACTCGCACTGACGATGTTGTGTATTGGGTTATTTCCAACATTGTTTTTATTCGGTAATTTGTAAGTGTCGGAACACAATCCCAGGAAGTTCAGTAGTAGAAAAATTTAGATTACAACCAGTGTTTGTTATCTTAACAATGGATATGCCAGGTCACATGCTTCCGGCAATGAGGAATAACTTTAGAATTTTATATCTGCACTTCCGACAAAGGACAATGCAAATAAAATTTAATATCTGCTGGCCCTAGAAAATTTGTATTATGGGTACTGTCCGTTGAAAATAATAGTTTTTAAAGTTTAATAATTTAATAGCATTGTAACTTAAACCATGACTTTGCACACATTATTCATTTTCGACCCGCATTAAACCAGTAAAAAACATCGTAAAAGACTAACGCTAATTATTTAAATCATGAAAGTAGGTACATTTTGTACCGCTTTTATTGTGGATTTAGCGCATGCATTAGATGACATACTCAAGACACAATAGTTTACCTGCATACAAGTAAAGTTTGCATTTCCTTTGTTGGAATGGGTACTGAGTTTGTTTAGAGCATAGGCGCACCTATGATACCTAGTAGAATTTCTTATTGTGGGTGATCAACAAAGAGCTATTTAATTTCGTTAAAAACCGGGTAGTATAATACCGTAACCAAAAATTTTAAATAGTTTAGTGCGGACGTATCAAATTTTAGCGCATGCGAAATTCAAGCTCTATACTGTAAAGCAATCCATGTTGCAAGTGTATCTCAGCTGATGCTTCACTGTCGTCATTTCTAAACATTTATTGAATATATCGACAATATCTTCATTGAATTGTAATAATTAGCAAATCGAATGTTATTAAGTAGATGATAAAGGCTGTCGCAATAAAAGCGCTAGATTTGAATTGCGCGCTATTTTGGCTGGTATGCTCCGATAGGTCAATGAGTGGACAGGTCGTTAGGAAACAGATGAGAGTTAGTAAACACGGAGCGCTGCACAAGACAACAACATGTCCTTATTGTTAAATAAGACTTATCAAAATCGTGAAAGTTAGGTTACTACAATTCGCAAATTGTGTCAAATTTGTTGCAAATTCATTCACTGTGAAAAGCATCGTCGCAAAATTCGTAAATACTGGTTCAGCAAAACACACGACGCGCGCTCGTATAGCACAAAGACAAGAAGAACCGTTAAACTCCAGCACATGAGACCATGCTTTAGCACAAAGTACCAAGACATATGAAAGCGCACATGGGTTGTTCCGAAACAATTGAGTCAACAACTTTTCCCACCAGCGCATGCACAGCGAAGAGAGTTCACTAACTGGTACATTGCACCACGTAGTAACTGGAAGAATATTGATATTGATATTCAGCAATGGTTGAATAATCATCAGATAGCATTTGATGAAACATTATTAAAATTTCAATTGGTTCATTTGTTGTTGTTTCAACTTTCAACGTAATACTAACTACCCAAGCATGGAAATATAATGCTTTTGTTTAAGACACAAACCACCTAAAGTATATGCTGTAGTTATGGAGTTAGTGGAAAAAACAGCCACTCGTGTCTGAGATTGCTTTTGGTTTGCATAGGCGGGATCATGTTTCATGTAGACTGGTGGATGCTGATTGGCTAAATATGACATCTCGTCGGGTCTTACATACCACTCTGTCTTATAGAAAAATCATGACACACTGCAAGCCCACCTACCTAGATACGTTACCGTTCCGACGTGCACACGCAGATTTTTAAAAAAATTCTATTTTCGTTATGGTGTGATGGAAGAACGGTTAAACCGAATCACATCATAGGATTAATTCAATTGCTACTTATTATTTCCTATTTTTATTTGTAATTTTGTAAAGTTTGCAACTTATAACAATAAATATTTTTTATTTATATTTGTAGTATAAAGTTCTGCGTCTACCACCATACCATTTCATTTTCAATCCAATTGAAAATATATGGGCCATAGCTAGGGATGGCAAAAATATCTAATACATCGATGTTTCATAGCATCGATGTGCGATCCCCCGTCTTTCATCGTCTGCATTTGAAGCAGGCCCAAGCTATATGATAGTTAAAGTGTTTAATGCCCTGCCACCCGGCATACCTTCTCAAACAAGCAAAGCGTTTAAAAGTGGAGTCAAGCAGTATTTTATTGCCCATTCTTTTTACCCCGCCGAGGAAAATTTAACTGCGCTGCATGCTGACTTATTATTAAGTTTTTTAGCCAGACTGTGGCGCAGCGGTAAAGCGCTTGGCTATCAGTCTGCCCTGCTTTCAGAGTAAGGGTTTTTCTGTGGTTTTACTTTACTCTTTGGCGAATGCTGAAACAATTTAATACGTGCCACAGACGCGGGCTGTAATAATGATAATTCGGGCCTGCCGATGCCCCCGTAGTGGCGAAAGCTGTTGGGGGATATTAAGGCGTGGGTTATTATTATTATAATCAAAGTGCAGAATTACTGTAGTATTCTTAATTATCCGCTAAAACCGCAAAATTTGTGTAAAGGCGCGTTTAGCAATGGTGGTAATGGTGGTGCTAAAACCCACTACTACAGTATATTTCTCTTGAAGACTCTTGAGAGTTACTATCAATTTTAGTGAGAAATCCTATAAATAATGAATAAATTAATAATTACTGGTAGTAACCAAACAATTGCTACAGTTTTCTAACTTCTCACAATAGTAGTAGTAATGATAGTGGCAACACCCACCGCTGTGGGTTTGATGATTGTTGAGAGTAATTATCACCAAAAAATAATTTTCACTGAGAGGCACTAAGAAATTACTGTTACAGTTTTCTGCCTTTTAACAATAGTAATAGTTTTTCTCCACTAGATGGCAAAAGAAAATATAGTATATTATTCTATGAGCAAGTAATGTAAGCATTTCTCACGAGAACAGTATCATCGATGTAAAAACATCGCTAGTTTTGTGAAAACATGTTTGCCGTCCCTAGCTCTAGCTAAAACATATTTTAACCGGTATTTAGGAAGGGACGGTACAAACACAGTAACTGTACAAAAATGTGGCAAGAGGTACTTGCTACAGTGACACAAACCGTCTGGCCGAAAACCAATGAACACACCAACAAACAAATTAAAAAGCAGTGGGATACAAAAATTGCGTCTGATCGCGATGATATCGCTCAACAGCGACGAGGATCAAGTACTAATGCCAGCACTAATTGCAGAAATTGATCATTCAATATTTTTTCTTTCATCCAGTACAATTATTATATGATTAGCAACCACTGCCGTATATCTGTAAAAAATAACATATTTGGCAAAAACGTTTAATAGAGAACTTTTCAATATAGAATAGACCATGTAATTGCATAATGAAGGGTAGACGATTTTCGCTTTAGCTCAGCTCAGCTGTCAGCAAGTCATTTTCGTCCCGTGCATCCGATTCCCAATTGTGCTCGTGCAACAGGTGTATAATGCTAATTGGCTTGATTTAACATAACCTCAAATATGGAACTGCAAACTGGTTTGTTTGGTTTCCTTATCCTGACTACCATAGCGAGTTGACAAGTAGCGGCAGTGGCAGTTCCAGTACGAGTTTCCGATTGTCCCGTGACGGTAAACTAAGTTGACGAGGATTAAGGGTGAAGGTTAAGGAAAAACTTAAAAATAAACCCCGCCGTTATCAAGGGATGATTGACAGTGATTTTAGCTTTTTGCGGTCACTGCGAAGGAAGTAGGCAGGGACAGTGGCTTCACACGATCGCACTATGGTCTAAACATACCGCAATGCTGAGCAAAAGTCAATTTTTAAAAGTTTGAATTCAATTGTATATGAAAGTAAGCAGATTAATCCATTAAACCAGCCAGCGTAGAACTTATGTTTAGTTCCAGCGCATTCAGTCACAGTAATAAACAAAAATGGCGCATTGTGCGCTGCATCCACTATTCATTAGTTTAAACGCACTTGAAAATTTGAATACTGAGTATAATTTCTTTATCTACGACTCACATATAATAAGTTCGTCGCATGCGTATCTATGACTATATAATCCCTACCATGATACACATCGATGATTATGATGACAGTGGCTTTGCATTATAATGGCAGTTCGTTCAAATGCAGACTTCATTATTGGAAGGACCTGTCATCATTATAAGAAAGTACTGCCAAGTCTGTCAAAACCTACGTGGTTTCCAGTTATTTAACAACTCGCCTCGCCAGCATTGAGAAACACATTTAGAATATTTTATATGTAATGGAATTTATGAGTCGTAGATACAACGTCGTATTAGACTTGCACAAAATAGATATAAATCATTTACTTATATGCTCGTCAAATAATATCCTATTGTTTAAGCGTTAAATAACGCAAAGCGATAGGTTGGACTATCCTACTGAAGGTATGTATTTCATATTTCGTAAATATGAATTAAGAATAAATGTAATTCACAACAATTATACAAGATACAGAAGAATGAACCTAATGTTCCTTTAGGTATTCAAAAAAAGTTTGCACTCTATAGGTTTGTTTGAGCAGCAGTAAAAAAACGTACTCGACTAGTTGGGTATCCATCTACGCATGCGTAATGGAGATTTTGCCCCTTCAAAATTCCTTTGCGCATGCCCAGAAGAATACCCAATAAGTTGGGGAATTTTTTTACTGCTGCTCGACAAACCTATTATCTACAAATACCACTAATATTTTGCTGCTCATAGCTGCGCATCCTCCGTAATTTATTTTTCTTCTATAGCTTAACGTTTTTAACGAAATTAGTACCTACCCTTGCGTTTAAACGCAATAGGCGCCAACTTCAACTAAGTTTTAGGCTGTTATTCATACTTTAAATGCTTTATAATCCTCTCTCTATACGACCCTGGTCTAAAAGTAAGGAATTATTGACCAAAATCTGCTTTTTAAAATTATAATTTCTATTAAATTATGCATGGAATTGGTGCGAATGTGCGGCCATCACCGTACTAACCTGAAAATCACTTATACGGCGCAGCTAGTATTTAAACTCGTGACAGTGGATTATGTGGTGTAGGTATTTGTTATTAATACAATTTTCTATATTGGAACTAACTTGTAAATTTTGCGTTCGAGAAATAATAAAAGCAGAATACGCTATACAGGCTACGTTTCAAGTGAATGAAACAGTTCTGTAATGTTTTTACTGGATCTTTCATTTAATTTTAAAAAAATTATGTGACTAGTAGTCCCAAACCTTCTAATCGGCCACGTTTTCAATAAATAAATAAAACAAAAGTGTGTTCATCTATTTCTAGCGACCTCAAAAACAGCTAAAAAAACTCGTTTGCAGTAAATCAAAACATATTTTATTTAACATATTATATCCGCTACTTAGTTTTCAGAAATTTCGTGGTTAGATTCATAATCGGCGACCTTAAAAACCCGGAAGAAAACACGTTTCAGTTAAATCAAAGCATATCTTAATGTAGTCTTTCACCGTTTTGTTTTTCGCAAGTTAGAGTTTTGATTCGTATTCAGACTAATCAGCGACATCGAAACACCTTATATATCAAGTTTTAAAATTTTGCCCAACTTTTCGCGAGTCCACAGCCAAACTAGAATTCAGTATTATTAGCAAACGTTCAAAGTTCACTCTACTTATAAATTGAACTCAAGCAACAGTATATTCAGGTGTTAAGCGGTAAATGCACAGCCCATAGATTACAATTCAGGGCTTCTCAAAGTGTGGGTCGCGACCCCCTTGGAGCGGAGCGGAGTAATGCGACAGCCGAGAGCGGGAGAAGGACAGCGCAAGCAGTTTGAGAAGCCCTGGATTACATGAATACATATTAAGAAGCAGGTTCAACCTAATTTCAGGACTGTTCTGGTGGTCCCCCTATTGGTCCAATTATTTAAACTGTGTTCGTCTGGGTTTATTATTGATTAATGATATGCATCTTATAAGATTACAACAATCTAAATTAACTCTTCTTGGTCGGACTGGGTCGATATTTATTATACCCATGCCCAATTTTATACAATTGCTGCTCAAATAGACCTGTAATTGGATGTCGTAATTTAAGGAATAACATCAATTATGTTTTGTGTGTCCAGTCTGCCGTAATTTCACTTTACGTCAATGTAATATTTGTGACAATTCCAATAAATATAAAGAAATAAAGCCACGCCTTTGAAGAATCGGCGTCGTATTTCACCCAATTTCTCCACCGATGTGCGAGTCTAGACAGTGTGGCCATTTACAATGTTCTCGAGAACTAGACGTCATTAGACGAAGATTGTAATGGGTATATCTATATACCATATACCGCAAATAGTTATTTAACCAACAAGTATATTAAAAAGAGCAGCGTTAATGATCGAGACTGTATTGTCGAGACTGATTGTGGAGATCATTAATCGCCGTTTAATATTCGAGTTGGTTACAAAACTTTTCCGTCGATCGTATTCTTCTAGCGTCGTCTACATAGATGTTTCTTCGCCGATGTCTTTTTAGGTTATATGACAATTTATGTAACTGACACTGACAGTTCTAGAGGGCGGTATGTTTTGAATGGAAGGTTTCATTTCACATATGTTCGATTGGCCAATCAAACGACGTCAGTATGTCGTGTGATTGGCTATAACAAATCATGCATTAATAGAAATCGTGCATTAATGGAGTACTTTAATAAACGATTTCCTATTCACTAAACTGACTCATAAATAAACGATCGACGGAAACAATAGTTTAACTTACTAAAATACACATTTATATTTACTGGACAGGTTTCGAGATCTCTAACCTACAAATCAGATATAATCTGAAATGTAGAAAATTTGGGACCACCGCACAAAGAAGTATTCCAATCGAGATAACGAGATTACATAAAAATTTTACTATTATATCAGATTTATCAATCAGGTTTGTGCCTAAAGAAATATACTATTATTTTAGTAAAAACTCTATGTCAATTGTTAGATAGCTTAGATAGCTAGCAGAATATAAATATAAACAGTGCTGTTTTATCCATTCTATTACCAGAGAATTCGAAGCAGGTATGGTATGATGCAAAAGCTCGTTACGGGCTATGTATCTTTACGGATTCAAATTACATTACGAAGAATCAAAATCTTCACGTACTGTTTTATTGATCGAAAAGGATTTCTAGACAAGAGATGTGATTACTAATTTTCATAATTTCCATGAACAGACGATAAAATCACTGAGGTATGCTGAAAATTGTCGATTTTTTATCAAATTTCTTTGAAATATTACTGGAAGACGTCTCTATAATATTATTATATGAGAAATGTTGTATAATGGGTTGACTTGTCAACTACTGACTCCAGATGATTTTCTTCTCAAGTGCAAAGTGTACGGAGAATTTATGTTTAAGACAACAAACCGCAGATTTTATTGAAATTACCCCCGGAGAACCGAACAAGCATTACGACCTATATGCATGTGGACTGATAATAGCGAGAATAAAATATATATATATATATATAATATATATATATTTTAATAATTTTGCGATTTTATGTTGATATTATAATATAATATTAATAAAGCTTTATAATCTTATAAAACGTATGTTGTCTAATTGTCTTTTATAACTAATATATCAATTACAGATCCCTGTGCTGTTGATGTAGATACGTATGTAATATGTATCCTGGTGTGTTTTCATAAGCTAGGCATAAGTTTATTATTATGGGTTGAGAAATGAGTGCATAATCTTTCGTATTGATTTTGCGATAGATCATACGTATTTCTTCAGACACACAATGCTACGTATTTTAGGTATCGATGGATATGGGCACATAACCTCACTATACTTTCAAATATTCCACATATTCATAGTACGTCTGAGTGTATTAATAGTACGTGTGTTTTTGCCGATGGCACTTGATAAATCGTAGAAAAATGTTATAATAAAATATAGTCTAAAGATCTCAAATTCTCAACAGCCATGCTGCTGTTGAAAAACAGCCAAGCTGCTGTCAATCGGCTGTTGGACCCCCTCTTAAGATGGGCTTGGAAATTAGTACGCAACCAAATATATCTCCATTCAAATTATACGTTAAATTGAACTTGAAACCTTTGCCGATAATACAAAAAATATCCGGCTCAACTCTGTCAAGTGTAGGTGACGAATTCTGGGAATATCCGTGTTTTTTTGTTGATCGCAAGAAGACTACGGCATAGCCGTAAGCTTAAAATCCGTCACCTAGACTCGGCAGAATTGACGCGGATGCGTATATTTTTTGTATTATCGGCAAAGGTTTCAAGTTCAGTTTAACGTATAATTTGAATGGTAATACATAATCATTTCGGTGAAATATTGACAACAAAATTATGAGGTATATTTGGTTGCCCACTCATTTCGAAGCCCACCTTAATATGTATGAATGCGGAACTGCGCGTAGATATTCTTTTTATGTTTGGACTGTACAGACCTTGGCTAATGATACAGGTTTTCTACTGCATGGCTGGAATACGTTTCTCGCACGCAAGCTTATTAAGGGAGGTAATAAGTTCAAGAGGGGACTCAGTTATAGTTGTCATTGTCATGAGATGGGCTAAAGAGACTGGAAGCGCTATAAAAATGTGTACCTATGTATTCCGCAGTGTCCCGCCGTTCCGTTCTAGACACAGTAAATTACATGTGGAAGTTATTTGTTAATACTGTTGTGCCACCGCTGCTATCTGTTTATGAGAATGTTTGGGTTAATAATTCATATTTTGTGCAAATGCATCTTTGCATAGTTTTATTTAAATATTAAATATGAATTGTTGTGTCTGTCTGCATTTTCAATTATCCAACCAACACTTTTGGGGTTGAATGAATGGACTGGTTACACATATACACGCACTTGTTTGCTTAATTACGGTTACAGATTCTTCAGGTCGAGATAATGTTGTCGGTTGATTGTTAAACACGGAATTTTAAATGTTCTAATCAATATAAAAGTATTTAGATAGTGTATTTAGATATACAATAGATTTTTGGTATGTCATTCATATATCGCCCAGACATTATGCATTTTAAAATTCTCTTTTTTTGTAGTTCAGAATAACACCAATATTCTTTTTCGTTGAGTTATTTTAATTTTAATTTTAACTGTCGACACATTTAGTGCTTTTCCTGTAGACACTAATGCGCACAAAGGTGTTGTTTTGACGCACCATTTAATCAACAACATTTGTATTAGTGGACGGTAGCTCTAATTTACTTCTAGAGAAAATACACGTGTCTGTAATTTGGTTTAAACTTCTTGTAACGCGTTTTCTTCTTACGTGCGGAACGGCAATCCTCATCAACCCATCAGTTGTAACAGACGGGCAGATGATAATGTTTCGGTTCATGGTAAAAATTCCAATTTGGCCAAAGTCACATTTAAGCTTACCTTGTTATAAAAAGAATCATTCGTCTAAATTACTTCCTACGCTGCACAGTCTGTTGCTCGCGCTAACGTATTGCACAAGAGCCCCAGGAACATAATAGGACGTTCTAAACGTACAAATACGAATAGCCAGTAGTTTCGAGCGAAATTACGACAAACTATATAGTATTGTATAACATGAAGGAGTATAACTAACATAAACGAGAGACACCTTTACAAGTGACTATACTATTTTAAAGTAAATTTTTGTTGTTTATTTTTATAAAATAAATTTATATTTAGTTTGGTTCTTAGTTTTAATGTTTGCAACTTGCATGTTACATTTTTTACACACCAAGCATATTATCGTTTTAAATACAATGGATGATATGAATAAACCAGATTTTATGCTCCGAGTTGTACTCATGAGCATGCGCATAAAGTACTTTATGCTCCAGTTTGTAGTTTGGATAAGTACATACTCTTAATGAAGCAGATGCTCCTCATACATTGAGCAGATGCTCCTAATATACGTCGACATGTTTTTGGACCAGCTTTTAAAACAGCTGGTTTTGAGACTGTACAAACGCTTTAACTGAGGTTCATACACGGAAGGAGTTTCTTCGTCCTAGGGCACACGCTTTCAGAAACACAATATACAAAAAAAAATTTAGACTGGACTCTTATTCAGCACAGAAAACCTTTCGAAAATAAGAGTGTCCTATAAAGACTCTTATTTAATAAATTTGATAATTTGATTATTTCCTAAAACTCTCCAAAAAGCGTCAGGTTTGCAAGTCACTCTGCATTTTCCTTAAAAATTTCATGTAAAAGTAAAAGTCTCGAGCACAGGTGATCGTTTTCTATTTATAATATTTTACGGAAATTAACATATTATAAAGTCTTATAGGAGAGCTACCTCAGACTTCTAATATATGGAGTAGACACTCCGGTAATTAAGGCATGAACTTTATTTTCTCATACGCAACATGAGTATCTACTCACAAACAATATATTTAGAAGTACTTGCTCACAGTGAGCATTTACTCCATACATTTATTCTTATGACTTGGCGTATTTACTTCAAATGATGTGAATATTAATGTATGTGATAAGATGCCATAAGTTAAAAAATCTGATGTGGCCAGGCACATGACTTTATCATACCATATATTAATAGTTTAGCTGGATGAGATTCTATTTGATCCAGATCAGCCACGTCTGCATTAAAATAAAACTACTAGAACTAGACAGATATTTTGATAATATTTACAGTATGTAATGTCAAAACATCAGCATATGACACTACCTACTATCATTAGAATCACAATATTTGACAAATCCTGGCTAACTTGTTTTAATACTATAGTGTTTTAATGCAGTACGACCGATCTTGATGAAATAGAATTTGCTCATGCGGCTAAACTATTTATTTGTCATAGTCATAAATTATTCAGAATTTCCTCTGCATTAATTTACTATTTAACTATTTCGACGAAATTCCAGAAATAGCGGCTCAAAAATGTGTTGTCATACTACGTATGATAAAGGAAAAAGGTTGTTGATTCTGATGATTACTATATTATATTGGCTTCTAGCATACTATATTTTCGGGTATTACCACGTCTTCAGTGCTAACTACAAATGATCATAAAGAATTATGGTCCATATTCCAAATAAGTTTTAAGGTTAACATACCGTCTTACAATTTTTATTGCATTTATTTGCGAAAACATAACAACATTGCTATCCGCACTTGAAATACACATTGACTTTTCAACACCAAGATGTTCCAATATTGTTTCACATAGCGTACGTGCGCGAGTTACGTACCCAGATATGCTGAGGCAGCACATTCCTAGGAGTAGATTAAGAATAGTATATAAGCAGTAGCATTGTTCCACTTAGCAGTTATAATTATAGTCAGTATTATACTCTTAGATATTACGCACATCAAACTCTGTATGTAATATTTAAATAAATTGTTTTTTTTTTTAATTAACAAGTGTTAAACAATTATATTTGGCGCAGTCGGTAGGATTTCGGGACGTTTTTCGAAAATAAAACTCTTTTTGAAAACGGTTCGTGTCTACGATTTACGCGAAAAGAACTACACCCATAGACCTCACATCGGTCAAAGAATCTCACATCGGTTCGTGGAAGTGAAAATAAAGGATACCAAAGGACATGATTGGATTATTTAAATTCATGTAAGTACAAACTAAGTTTAGTTTATTGCATCCCTCAAATCCATGTCCGATCCTGAACTTGCATTAGCGGAAATTTTAAATAAATTATCGCTACAAGAAAATCAAACCAGTGCTAATAATAGTGATCAAAAAAGTACTACGACAACCGTAACAATGTCTACAGTAATAGATATCACCTCCAATCATCTTGCCATCATACCGCAGTACGATGGAAATCCAAACACCCTCACCATGTACATCGCGGGATGTCAATATTTGATTGACACATTTGCCAGTGAAGAGGCAGATGACCCAATTAACCAATTCATCATGAGAGCCATCCAATCTAAATTAACAGGAAAAGCTCTTCAGTTAGTAGGAAGTTATGAAACCATAAGAACCTGGAAGGAACTTAGACATAGTCATAAATTATTCAGAATTTCCTCTGCATTAATTTACTATTTAACTATTTCGACGAAATTCCAGAAATAGCGGCTCAAAAATGTGTTGTCATACTACGTATGATAAAGTAAAAAGGTTGTTGATTCTGATGATTACTATATTATATTGGCTTCTAGCATACTATATTTTCGGGTATTACCACGTCTTCAGTGCTAACTACAAAAGATCATAAAGAATTATGGTCCATATTCCAAATAAGTTTTAAGGTTAACATACCGTCTTACAATTTTTATTGCATTTATTCGCGAAAACATAACAACATTGCTATCCGCACTTGAAATACACATTGACTTTTCAACACCAAGATGTTCCAATATTGTTTCACATAGCGTACGTGCGCGAGTTACGTACCCAGATATGCTGAGGCAGCACATTCCTAGGAGTAGATTAAGAATAGTATATAAGCAGTAGCATTGTTCCACTTAGCAGTTATAATTATAGTCAGTATTATACTCTTAGATATTACGCACATCAAACTCTGTATGTAATATTTAAATAAATTGTTTTTTTTTTAATTAACAAGTGTTAAACAATTATATTTGGCGCAGTCGGTAGGATTTCGGGACGTTTTTCGAAAATAAAACTCTTTTTGAAAACGGTTCGTGTCTACGATTTACGCGAAAAGAACTACACCCATAGACCTCACATCGGTCAAAGAATCTCACATCGGTTCGTGGAAGTGAAAATAAAGGATACCAAAGGACATGATTGGATTATTTAAATTCATGTAAGTACAAACTAAGTTTAGTTTATTGCATCCCTCAAATCCATGTCCGATCCTGAACTTGCATTAGCGGAAATTTTAAATAAATTATCGCTACAAGAAAATCAAACCAGTGCTAATAATAGTGATCAAAAAAGTACTACGACAACCGTAACAATGTCTACAGTAATAGATATCACCTCCAATCATCTTGCCATCATACCGCAGTACGATGGAAATCCAAACACCCTCACCATGTACATCGCGGGATGTCAATATTTGATTGACACATTTGCCAGTGAAGAGGCAGATGACCCAATTAACCAATTCATCATGAGAGCCATCCAATCTAAATTAACAGGAAAAGCTCTTCAGTTAGTAGGAAGTTATGAAACCATAAGAACCTGGAAGGAACTTAAGGAACTCTTGCAATTAAATTTCTGTGATCAGAGATCAGAAAAGTGTTTGACACAAGATTTAATTAATCTTAGGCCAGAAAGGCAAGAAACAGCGTACAACTTTGGCATGCGTTGTAAGAATATAAGGAATTTATTGTTATCCAAAGTCAAGATGACAGAGGAGGATGCAGCAAGAAGAAAAATTAAATGCGAATTGCATGAAGATACAACATTACAAACATACCTCCGAGGAATCGTTATAATGGGAGAAGTTGGCCATTGTGTCAGGTACAGAATACCTGATAACATAGAAACAGCTATGGCATATGTATTAGAAGAAGAAAATTTCAACTACTTTGCCAAACAGCCCAACAGTGTGAACGTTAATCACGAATTCAAACCACTCAGACAACAAATACCATCACAACAAGCACCACCAAAACAACATCAACAAAAACAGTGGCAACAACAATCAAAACAGTGGCAACAACCTAGGCAGTGGCAACAACCAAGACAATGGCAACCACCGAACCAGTGGCAGCAACCAAATCAATGGCAACAGCAAAACCAATGGCCACCCAAACCACAACAACATTGGAGACAACAACAGCCTCAACAGCAACAACCGTTCCAGAAACCACCATCTTGGAGATTTGCAAAATCCCCTGGACAAATACAACAAACTCGTCAACCGAAGCAAACACCAATGGATATTGGTAGTTCGACAAGATCAGCACCCCAGAAATTGTATTATCATACTGAAGATCAACAAGATGTTGAACAAATTGAAGAATATGAAGAAAATCAACAATACTACGAAGAAGGCGAGTACACTTATGAAGAAGATAAACATGAAGAGGAATACGAAGAAAATTTTATGGCAGAAGCCTCCACAAGTCAAATTACATAGCAAATGAAGACCCACAAGAAGAATACATGGAAAAAATCAAATTAAACACACATTCGGCAGTTAAATTACCATATATTATTATTCCTGAAATTAGAGCAAAATTTCTAATTGACACCGGAGCATCAAGATCTATGATAAATTCAAATTTAGGTCATAGATATTTTCAAGAACATATAAAGTATGAACCATTCACTGTACAAACGGCACATGCAATCACAAAACATCAACATGTAATTGAGATACCATCATTAATTACGTTCAAAGCAAAAAATCAACAACACAAATTCCATATATTTGACTTTAGTGACAAATATGATGGCCTGATAGGAATAACATTATTGGAACAATTAGAAGCGACAATCGACATCATCAATAGAACTTTGAAGACGAAATTTGTGAACATACCCATTTTATTTGAAGACTCAAAAATTTCTGTAGGACCACGTGAAAGAAAAGTAATCAAAATACCTGTGACTAGAAATAGGAAGAACATAATAGTGCATCATCAAGTATTAGCACCTGGAGTAGAAATACCAGAGGCTATATCAAATTCGAAAGATTTCGAGGCACTGACCATCGCTGTAAATTTCAACAATTTTCCTGTAGAAATCGAGATCGATCAACCAATCGACGCTGAGGAGTATGACCCCAGGACTAACATCGGTAAAAGCAACAAGACACCATATACACCAAAACAAATTGAAAAAATGCAGATTGAAAATGTTATGATGAACTTAAGGTTAGTTCACATGAATGATGACGAATACCAACAAATACAAAGTATATGTTTAGAATACAAGGACATATGTTATGATGAACGTTTACCATTGACATTTACAAATCAAATTAAACATACTCTAAGACTTAAAGATGAAACACCCGCATATTCCAGACCATATAGACAGCCCCAACAGAAGAAAGACGAAATAAAACAACAGGTCCAACAACTATTGGAACAAGATATCATCCAGGAAAGCTACAGCCCTTGGAGCTGTCCAGTTACTGTAGTATCAAAGAAGATGGATGCATCAGGGAAGGTTAAATATCGAATGGTAATCGACTACAGACGATTAAATCACCAAACCATTGACGATAAGTATCCTATACCTAACATAACCGACATCTTAGATAAGTTAGGAAGGAGTCAGTACTTTACCACCCTTGACCTTGCTAGTGGTTATCATCAACTTGAAATGGACCCCAAGGATATACAGAAAACAGCCTTTTCTACAGAACAAGGACACTATGAATTTAAAAGAATGCCTTTTGGACTGAAGAATGCTCCAGCAACTTTTCAAAGAGTTATGGACAATATATTACGAGGTCTTCAGGAAGACGTATGTCACGTGTACTTAGATGATATTGTTATCTATTCAACAAGTCTTCAAGAACATTTGGAAAAACTTACAACCGTATTTGAAAGAACACGAAAAGCAAATTTGAAAATAAAATTAGACAAATGTGAATTTTTACGGAAGGAAACAACTTACCTAGGACACGTAATATCAGATAAAGGTGTGAAACCAAATCCGGAAAAAATTAAAGCCATCCTGAAATATCCAATACCTACGACAACAAAGGAGATCAAAGCATTTCTAGGCTTGGTAGGTTACTATCGAAAGTTTATCAAGGACTTTGCCAAAATTACGAAACCAATGACAAGATGTCTAAAGAAACATGCAAAAATAGTACATGATGAAGAATTTATAAAAGCATTTGAAACATGTAAACATATATTAACTAATGAACCAGTGTTACAGTGCCCAGACTTTGCAAAACCATTTGTATTAACAACGGACGCCTCGAACGTAGCAATCGGCGCAGTACTCTCTCAAGGAAGAATAGGACAAGATAAACCTATAAGTTATGCTTCTAGAACTTTATCAGATTCAGAACAACTATATTCTACAATAGAGAAGGAGCTTTTAGCCATCGTATGGGCAACCAAATACTTTAGGCCCTACATCTACGGTAGACCATTCATCATCTACACAGACCACAGACCCTTGGTCTGGTTAACATCACTAAAAGAACCAAATTCCAAGTTAGCCCGATGGAAAATAAGACTAGAAGAGTATGATTATGAAATTCTATACAAGAAGGGCCAGTATAATACTAACGCAGACGCCTTATCTCGAATACAAATCAACGCTTTGGAAACAGAATCAATACAAGGAAATGTCGGAGACGACATAGACCAACCAATGGAACCTGCAAGTACGGTACGTTCAAACTTAAACGACGAACCACGAGATACAATACCAACATTGGATGAAGCGATAGACAACAAAAATCCTCAATATCATATCGATCAGACATATTTGGACACATGTAAGATTACACTACAGATAGATCAAGGGAAGAAAATTTACAGAGTAACCATGCCTAAATCAAACAACGAAGAAGAAATATTCAAATTAATAAGGGACTACATGCCACAAGGAAAACAATATTTATATTTCAAACAGGAACAAATGTATAAAAATTTCTGTACAACTTATACTAAATACTTCAATGATAACGGACCTAAATTATTTAGATGCATAAGGAAATTACAGACAATAAATGACCCAGAAGAACAAATGCAGATAGTCAAGAACTATCATGAAGGTAAAAATAATCATCGAGGAATAAACGAAACATTAAAACAACTACAACGTCGCTATTATTGGAACAACATGAAAGAAACTGTTTCAATCTACATAAAACGATGTCAATTATGTAATAGGACTAAATACGATCGTCAGCAACCACACCCAAGTCTAAATATAACTGATAAGGTAGATGTGCCATTTCAACGAATTCATGTCGACGTATGTATTCACCATAGGCGGACAACAGTTCTTAACAATAATAGATGCATTCACAAAACATGCACAGGCGATAGGCATTAAAAGTAAGAATGCCGTTGAAATTGCCGACGCATTAATTACATACTTTGCTACATTCGGAACACCAGAACAAATGATAACGGACTCAGGAGCAGAATTCAATAATGGACTAATAAAGGAATTACTATTAAAACATAAAATTAAAATTCATTATTGCACACCAAACAATCCCAATTCGAACGGAAACATTGAAAGACTTCATTCAACGTTAATTGAGCATTTACGGATTTTAAGAGAAAACGACAAAACTTGTAGGATGACGAAACTGATGCGTATTGCGATCATAGCATACAACAACTCGATACACACAACAACAGGACTTACACCACATGAACTAACATTTGGACATACAAAGAGCCGTGATCCATGTGATCTGTATTATGATAACCATTTTTACAGTGATTACATCGAGAAACATGTAAACAGATTAAAGACTTTATACCAGAACCTAGGAAATCAAATGCAACAACAAAAGACCAACGTAATTGAGAAAAGGAACGAAAAAGCAAAAACAAAACCTTTGGAGGTAGGACAAGAAGTATATGTCCGATTAAGATCTGGAAATAGAAATAAAATAACACACATGTTTCAAGGACCATATAGGATTCAAACATTACACGATGATAACACTGCAACTGTAATAGACGATAAGAATAAAACCAGAAAAGTACATATTAAAAATCTAAAACATGGCACTACTGTTCCAGAATCCTTGGATGGATCATCCGTGGACTCCGGGGAGACGTTACCATAAGATCAATAGAAGAAACAACAGGACTGTTGCCTATCCAACTGGGAACAGCACAGAACATCACATATTGGAACATTATCAATGTGTATAACTTAACATCGCTGATTGTAGAAGCAATTAAACTGGAAAATAACTACAAAAAATGGGTGAAAACTATTAACACCGATACAAGAAAGGGCATCTATGAGGAAGACGTCAATAACTATTGTAAGATCTTACAGAACAGCATAAACATGATGAAAAGAGAGTTACAACAAATTGTACCAACAAACACCAGAAGAAAACAACGTGGAGCTTTCAACTTTTTAGGAAACATTCTAAAAGCAGTCACTGGTAATCTTGATAACGAGGATGCCATGCGATATGATCAGGCAATAACCGAAATTATAGATTCACAAGGAAAAATTAAAGCTATAGTGGATAAACAAATTTCTTTAGCCACTACATCCATCACATTGTTTAATGAATCAATAAACACCATCCAAAGCAACCAAATGATCTTACAATCTAGGATGAAAGAGATGGCAGCTACAATAAATAAGACTCAAGACCATTTGTTAAAACAAGAACATCAGATGACGATCAACACCATCTTCAATCAACTGACATTTCTCACGAACAATATAAATGAGATTACAAACACCATTATCAACGCTCTTACATTCGCCAAATTAGAAACATTCCACCCATCAATAATACAACCAGGAGAATTAATCGATGAATTATTAAAAATAAAGTTACCCGGACATGTAAATAAATTACCTGTTAAACCATCAATCAAAACAATAAGATACCTAGAAAATGTATTAAAAATCAAAGCTTACGTAAAGGGAGAAAGTATTATATTTATCATAATGGTACCATTGGTGGAACCCGAATCATACAATTACTACCATCTCTTCCCCTTACCTTTACCAACAAATAATTCCTATTTTAAGTATATCTTACCATCTAATCCTTACCTGGCAATAAACGAAAATAAGTTTGTATCTTCAAGAGACCAATGCAGAGAAGTATGGCCCGGGGAATACATATGCCAAGCAGAGCATAGTAACATCATTTCCAACACGTCACCATGTGAGATACAATTATTACGATTTACTAATAACTATGATGTATGCAGGCAGACCTTTACCAAAATCCAGGATATAGAGATCACAAAGATTGCACCTAACCAATGGATCATCACTGCCCCAAATTCAACCAATGTCAAGAAACGCTGTGATAAGACAGAAGAAATGGACAACATACATGGGACCCACCTAGTAGAGATTACATCAGGCTGCATGATCACCATCAACGACAGGACTCTACAAGTGTACGAGTCCAAAACACAACGGATAAGAAGACCCAATATCCCGCAGCTACAGCTGAATCGCGGACCAAAATCCAGCGAAGAAAAAATTCATGAAATTCGACAACTACAAGAGGTCCACTATCAGAACTTGACGGACATCCACACCGGACTATACAAATTAAAAGAAGAGTTACAACATGTAACAACACCAAAACTTCACCAATTACCTATATATTGGACAATCATTTTATATGTTATTTTATGTTTAGCAATCCTTGGAATCGTAGCCAAGTTTATTATCAAATACCGGAAGTCGAAGCTCATTCCGCAACCTTCAACAGTCAGCATCCGCGGAGAAGCGATATCAATAAACAAAAGTCATCCATTGTCCCACTAAGGCCAACGGGATGTCTTTCGTCTCGGGATGGAGGAGTTACGTACTCAGATATGCTGAGGCAGCACATTCCTAGGAGTAGATTAAGAATAGTATATAAGCAGTAGCATTGTTCCACTTAGCAGTTATAATTATAGTCAGTATTATACTCTTAGATATTACGCACATCAAACTCTGTATGTAATATTTAAATAAATTGTTTTTTTTAAATTAACAAGTGTTAAACAATTATATTTCGCGCGTGTTTGAACGCATTCTCCATACATTTGCGTGTTGAATTGACGTTTTGCAACCACTGACGTTCTGAATACTGTCAAAAGTTCAAAATATTGTGACGAAAGTATAGTACATTACATTATATAATTTAGGGCAGGTCATTTAACCCGTCCGTCCGGCAGACAGTTGGTTAGTCAGAAATGCAGGCGTCAGGCTTTTTGATATAGAACAAAGGAAATTCCTTGTGGCACGAGTACAAAGCGTGCACATTAACATTTACTTATATCAAAAAGCCGTGTGCAACCAAAAATCCAAACTCAGGATTTTTGGGGGCCTAAAGCAGGTCATGACGTCTTGCCGAATTCATATAAAAAGCCACGGCATGGGATAGGTAGAGGATCAATCAGTAATTTGCAGCACCTGAGTATAGTATACGCTCAACGATCGTGTTTCACGGTCGCCAGTCAGCTGTGAGATTGGAATTCCGTGTGATCAGCAATACACGACCTATGTAGACAACACTGCGACTTTTATTTACATCTCCATCCTGACCTAGAGCCGTCCCCCATTAAGAGCTACGTAACAATATCCTGGCTTCCTACTATTAATGCAGACACGATTTCGATCAAATAGAATTTGCTCTTGCAGCTAAACTATTAATTTTACCAAAAAATGTTATAGACATAAAAATCTCCACAAAAAACGGGTACACACACACATACACACACACACACACACACACACACACACACACACACACACAGACATTTTTTTGTACCTTGGTCAAAAATGTTCAGGGGACCCAAAAAGACCTATTTCCTCTAAAATCTCAATTTTTTTTTTTCGGCACGATTACAATACTTTATAATACTGCGTATGATAAAGTAAAAAAGGATTCACGGTTATTTGTAATGCTAGAGTTTCCAGTTAAGACGCGCTGGTAACGGTCATTTAGATAAGTACTATTTAAAGGGATGTACGCAGTGTTAAAAAAAGGTGGTAATAACATGTAGGGAGGATATGTAGCACTTATCAAAATAAATATAATCTTGTTTATAAGCAAGTGTCCTAAAGTCAGTCCCTAGTGAGTTATTATATCTCGAGGTTTTAACCGCTTGGTGCAATCTTTAGACAACTTCAGAGAAAAAGTAGATCATTCGAGGTATCATAGGATAGCTATTTTAAAACCCAGAAAGTTTTGTTTAAAACTTTTCTTAATTAACGTCACTGAACCGACTTCATGAGAATCTAATTATGCTGATTTTGGTACCTACCAATAGAACAATAATCATATATCATATACCGGGTGATTCAATTTTGAGCCTCACCATGGGGATCTCGCTTATTAGTGGAGATTGAGCCTATGTTTAAATTTAACAAAGTTTCGTATTTTTGTGGTTATCAATCTGAAAAGAAATTTAAACTATCATTTTTCATTTTGAAGATGCCCACAAAAAGCTGAAATGTTAAGATATCGTTTTTAATTTTTTATTCAAAACCAAATGTAGCTAGATATTTGAAACAAAAACATTGTACTTTTTAGCAAGGAATACAGTGTCATTTTTTAATTTGAAATAACATCAAAAATGGCAGCGTAGCCAAGGCCAACTTTTGTTCTTCTTATGGGCGCCATGTTGAATTTTGGCAATTTCCGATAGTTTTTTTTCTCAGTTCCGCAATGTATAACATGTTACCACCAACGTCTTTTTAAAAATAATGGTGTAAAAAGCAAAAAACCTTCAGGTACCCAACTGGAGCTTGGTTTCAGACCGCGGAGTCGTTGCCAAGCAACGCCAACAAAATGCACTTTGATCAAGCGGCGCCCTCAGCATTATGTTTGCCATTTAACCAACTAAACCTTAATTGTGGTTGATTGTGGATGTAAAATGCCGTTTACCAATAACGAAACGCGTGATATAATAAGGGTTTATTCATGGTCTTTTAGAAATGTCGCATCGTACAATATTCCCAACATTGGACGGAAATTTAGCGGACCATGGATTGTTTAGTAAACCTTGCAATTCCTGTAATCCTCATGGTAATGTTGAAGCTGATCAAAGAGGTACTTTAAAAATGGTAAACGTCGTGTTGCTCGTTCATTTACGTCTTTAGTCAGCATTATTTTTTGCTGGACTTATACAGTGTTGCGTTTTATCGAATTTTTGATATGGGGGATATCAATATCCGCCAACGTCAAGGTGGATTTTCTGACAAAAAAACATTATCTCGACTTTTGATCGTCATGCACCACTAAAAACGATCAAGGTGCAGAGGCCATCCTCCAGCTGGATTACTGACGTTATGAAGATCATGCAGCCTCTCCGGGATGACGATTTCTAAAAAATTAAAAGTGCCTAAGACCGACGAGTGCTGGAGCTATTATAAGGATCTCAGGAACTATGTTAAGGGAGCTATTAACAGAGGAGAAAAAGGTATTCTTAGAAAAACAAATGCGTCAACAAAACAATCCATCGGTTGCTTTAAAAAATGTGGTTTGTACAACCGTTCCACCCACCAGTTGCCACCTCATTTATTGGATCCCCACGTAGTTAAATTTTTTTTGCAACTATAGTATGATAATGATACAAACACTGACATTTATTTATTGCAATTTCATTTAAATAATATAGTATCCAAAGTATCTTTTGGATTGTCTGAGGTGGGTGACTGTGAAGTGGAGAAAGAGTTGAAGTATATAAATAGCAATGCCATGGGATCTGACGGACTAAATATTCGGATGATTGATTACTTCTGCCCGCACATACTCCCTTACATCAGGGACATCATTAATTCAGTAATCCGCGGTGGCAGATTTCCTTCTGCATGGAAGAAGGCAATAGTAATTCCTTTGCCTAAGAAAAACCACCCGGAGACATGCTCTGATTTACGTCCAGTGAGCATTTTGCCCGTGCCATCGAAGCTCACGGAGAAAATTCTTTACAATCAACTAATGTCTTATGTGGTTGATAACAAGCTGCTTCCAGCAAGTCACTCGGGGTTTCGGGCTGGTTTTAGTTGCACTACGGTTGCACTTTTTATGCATATTGTTGATGATATTATTCAAGCGACGGATGAGGGCAGGGCAACTATCCTGTGCTTGTTCGATTACTCAAAAGCGTTTGATAAGATAAATCATAGATTACTGTCGTCCATATTACACTACAATCCACATTGGTTTGCGGGATGAGTCGGTTGGCTTGTTATGTGATTATTTGTGTCTCCGGGAGCAGGTTGTTACGATTCACGATTAATGACAATAAATCGGACTCTATCGGTACCACCATGGGTTGTCCACAAGGATCGATTCTCTCGCCCTTGATCTTCAGCATATACATTAGCAATTTTGAAAGTTTTGTTACTGATTGTCAGTGTCACTGGTACGCGGATGACACACAATATTATATTTGTCTTTTCGTGAGGACGAGGTCGGGGAGGCGTGCACCAAGTTGAGCGACGATATTCGTCGGATGGTCGACATATCTGCTCGTCATGGACTCCATATTAACTCGGAAAAGACTGAATTAATACTTTTGGTTCAAAAAAACATTGGCGCTGAGCGACAAAGTTAAAAATCTAGGAGTCCGAATAGACGAAAATCTCAAGTTTGTAGAACATATTAATAAAAGTACTAAATAAAGTTTCTAAATAAAAGCACTTAATAAATGTCTATTATGCGATACGCTAGTTTTATCGCACTTTAATTATGCCGCGCCACTGTACTACCCTTTTTTATCTGTAGTCCTTGAAAATAAAGGTCAAAAAGAGCAAAATTCGTGTCTGCGGTTGATGTTTGGCTTGAGGCGACGGGACCATGTCAGTCTAAACTCGCTAAACTCGCAGAGGTGGACTGGTTGAGCATGAATGAAACGTCTGGTCATGCCACCCTTCTTTTCCGGAAGATTATTGTGACGGAAAAACCGCCCTATTTATTTAACAAAATTTTGGTTCCCTCGGATGTGCATACTCTAAACATTAGGTTTAAGGATTCTTTAACTCCACCGATGCATAGAACAGAGTTCTTTAAAAACTGCTTTAGTTATCAAATAACTAAAATACAGGTTTGCGCTTGGTTGGGGTTGCGCACGTCTGAGTATCCATTTAGTCTAAGGGTTAGAGAGATGGGAATGCGGGATGAGCTGCGCTTCTGAGCGGTTCTGATGAAGGTGTTTTTGTGAAAGGACAGGGAAGCTGGAGAGTAGCGGGACCGCGTTTTATTTCGTGGTGGTTGGTGAGCGATGAAGCGATGAGCGAGCGCCGAACTGTGCCCGATCGTCCGCTTATAGGTACATCTGTATTATATTTTATTTGTATTTTATTACGCAGTATGATAAAGTATTGTAATCGCGCCGAAAAACAAAATTGTGATTTTAGCTGAAATACGTGTTTTTGGGTTCCCTGATCATTTTTGACAAAGGTACCAAAAATGTCGGTGTGTGTGTGTGTGTGCGCGTGCGCGTGCGCGTGCGCAGTATGATAAAGTATTGTAATCGCGCCGAAAAACAAAATGGTGATTTTAGCGGAAATAGGTCTTTTTGGGTCCCCTAATCATTTTTGACAAAGGTACAAAAAATGTTCAATTGAATTGAATTGAATTTGTCAATATAGTTAAATTAAAGTAAAAATTTCCGAATAAAAAAATATGTTGGAAATAATTCAATACATACATCATCAGTGCGAGTCTACTCTACATCCATTAGTCTTTAACATTTGAAGAAAAAAATATCTGGTTTGGCCAGTCACATGACTAGAGGAAATTTTGTATATTTTGTCGTAAAATGATTGTTTTAGCTGCATGAGCAAATTCTATTTGATCGAGATCGGTCGTCTTTTATCGGTCGTTTCTGCATTCAAATAAACTAGTTAGCTAGGACTTGACAGATATTTTCATACTTATTACCGTAGGTAGTGTTCAAACCTGATATTTTGATAATACCTACTGTCAATAGTATCAACATATCTGTCAAATCCTGGCTGACAGTTTTATTTTAATGCAGACCCGACCGATCTCGAACAAATTTCATGCAGCTAAATTAATTTTATATATAGTATGATAAAGTCATGGGCCTGGCCACATCAGTTTTTTTTTACAAATGTACGTGGAGCATTGAAATAACGGAAGTCATATTAACTTCAAGAGTATCCCAAAAAATTGCATTTTTTGTCTGTTAGCACTTTCATTCGTCCAGTGTCATAAATCAATAAAATAAGCTGGCGTACCTATGGCGTGGGTAACCCTGTATAATTCTCTATTTTCTCATAATTAATTCATCTCGTTTCCGCAAAATACCTATTATGTTATACCCATTTGTTGCGCCTGTAAATTGTTTATTTTAATGATGTCTAAATGAAATCTAAAATTGATTGTGTAGGCATATTGAGAAGTGATCCAAGATACACAGTAAGTCAGGTCTCAAATGGACATGTCTTGTTCCCTTATTGGTACTGAATAGTCTGAAAGCGGTGACAGCAGGTCTACAGGATGAGATGAGAACCTCAAGACTTAGCTGCTTTGTGTGCAGTGTACAACCAAGATGAAAAAGGCTCATCGACATGGAAATAGTTATGCAGAATATAGCCGAGAGTAACAAACATAAAATCAACTGAATGATTTTTGGCTGAAAAGAACATATACTGGAAAATGGAAACTCGGTTTTGGCAGTTACTGATGACGTTACTGCTATTTTGCCTGTTGTTCATGTCGCGGTGCAAGATGCAAAACCAGTCAGACTTGGCTGACAGGACTTTACCAGGACTGAATTCTCTCCCTACAGAGGTGGAGTGCCAACTGAATCTGCTGTCATGACGCCCTGCAAAATGCTTCCAGGCATTTTGGCGATGGCGATAAAGTTACCGTATTGGCATCGCTCATGATAGAACACCGACACGAGCGACTATTGCGGGAGAATCGGACTTACGAATCAATTACCTGGGAGGTGTGCGGTCGGTTAATTCATCGGTCACTGAAAACTAACGACACCCAACAGAAATAAGTGAAATAAGCGATAACAACGTAACAGTATTAAATGCAATTCAATGCCATTCCTTCTGCGATCAAGGATTTTGGGTGTTTTTCAATGACAGTTCTTGATCTCCGTTCGCCAATGACCGGTCGATGTCGACCGTTTATGTTACGTTCAGGTTTATTTATCAAGGAATAAAGGGCAATTTATTGGCATTAAAATATCCGTTACTCTATTTTTTTTTGGAGTAGACAACCCTACCTTAAAATCAAAAGACGGACGTTCATTCCCATTTTTTATGGTGAGCGCGGCTGACATTTCATTTCAATTTAATGATGCTCCCTACATAAAAGTTTTCAAATCCCACTTGAGCTGCTACACACCCTCCAAAGTTTATTCGACTGGTCTGTCAAATTACGTTTTAGCGCTCATTTAAATGCTATAAAAACATGTCTTCTTTCTGGGTGCTAGCCTAGGCAGCACTTGACTGCGCAATGTAAAACTCAGGACCTTTTTCTTTCAGGTTAAACGTGAAACGTTTTTCGTCAAGGTTTTTAGTGCGTAATTTGCAGAGCCGAAATCGCAGGCTAATTTGTACGCGTTTTCCCTCAAAATTTCCGGATGAAGGCAATGAAAAGCCCTGCTAATTAATTTAAAAACACCGAGAATTTTAGGGTTCAGCATTATTTTACAAACAACTCTGAAGCGGAAGAGAGTTACACGTTGTTCAAAAACTAATTTTGTGAACTCGTGAAGTAACCATCGATACTGCCAACTGATTGTACAGTTGTGGACGAAATAATTCTATAACTTATTATGTTATTTAGATAGTAATTACTTTTGAATTTATTTACCATTTTTCATCATTCTTTTCGGTGCATTATTGTAAAGTGATCAAGATGTACTCATGCTATTAGAATTTTGAAACGAAAATATGACAGGGCGTCGTACAGGGTGAACTAATATGGGATTGTTAATTATTAGTTTGAATAGGCTGTGAACTGAATAGGTTTATCTATGATTATAATTTTGTGTTTTGATGCATCCCAATATAGAGATATATAGAGACGGTACACATGAACTTTGAAAGGGATAACAGGGAAACTAATCGATAAAACTGCGGGAAGATGTAATCAAT
The DNA here is from genome assembly GCA_964023965.1 of Melinopterus prodromus. Taxonomy (NCBI): domain Eukaryota; kingdom Metazoa; phylum Arthropoda; class Insecta; order Coleoptera; family Scarabaeidae; genus Melinopterus; species Melinopterus prodromus. Next base: position 36,394 of record CAXIES010000150.1, read on the forward strand.
GTTTTGCGTTTATGCTAATCAACAACGTGAAATATTTTTCAGATTGTTTTTTCGAAAATAGCTCAAATAGGGTTTGCCAGGAAGGTCTCCATTGTTCACTGAAGTTCAAATATTGATAAAAACAACCTCGGTTCGTTCAGTGAGTTTTATTGTTTTCTTGCATTAGCTAGCTTTCGGGTTGCCCCGTCATCAGATGCAAACTGCAATGTACATAAAATATATTACATGTTATCTCTATTGTATAGGTATTTACCGTCAATTGTTATTCGTATTTTTCCCCTTATTCTCGTTTCCAATCCCGTGTAGTAAAGTCAAGTTCTGTGTGGTTGAGTTGTGGTTGTTCTCGGATAGATGGCGTCCCAATGCAGAGTTCGCGCTTTTAATGTGTTCTTTGAATCTCGTTAGTATATTTCTGCCTGTTCGGCCTATGTAAAACTTCTCGCAATCGTTACAATTTATCCTGTAAACCCCGCTCCTCATAGTGTTATCAAACCTGTGTTTGCAATTAATCAGACAATTTCCCAGTTTTGGTACAGTTTTGAAAGAAGTTGTTATGTTATATTTCTGTATCGTGTCCTTTATGCGTTCGGAATATGTTGTGTGATATGGTAGTGTTATGTATCTGTTATTTGCTCTGTAATTAGGGTAAATCATGTTTATTATGTTACTGTTATGAACCTTGTTATATATGTTCTGCATATCTACTGTATTGTATCCGTTATTTTTAGCTATTTGGTTTATATGATTTATTTCTTTTTCCAGCTCTGATGGAGTGAGTGGAATTTTTGTTGTTCTATTAAACATGTACCTAAAAGCTGATTCTTTATATGAGTTTGTGGTGTAACTTTCCTTTGGGATGACCATGTCCGTACTAGTGGGTTTGTGATATATGCCGAACTGTAGTTTGTCTCTATTTCTCGTTATAGATAGGTCTAGATAGTTTATCTTATTGTTGCTTTCTCTCTCGATAGTGAATCTTATGTTACCCATATGATCGTATAAGTTTTTCAGGCTTATGAGTTCCGCGTTAGTACCGTTGAATATTATAAATATAATATATCATCGACGTACCTGCAATAGTACTCGATTCCGTTTGTGAAAATTGCATTTTTTGGGTTAAAGAGTTTTTGTTCTATGTAATCTATGTAAAATTCTGCCATTAGTCCGGACAAGGAAGATTCCATGGCTAAGCCGTCTTTCATATAAAATTGGTTGTCAAAGATAAAAAAGTTCTGTTTGGTCACTGTTTCTAGTAATTCGATGAAGAATTCTATGTCTATTATGTCTAGATAGTCGTGGTTCGGTAATTGTTCTATGAGAAAAATAGGGTTGTCAGGTCTAAAAATCGTCCTGGTTCGAAAAATCCAGGACGCAAAAAACACTTATTTTTTTGACAATCGTTTTACATACATGGTTTTCATATAAAGAAAAATACAAATAGTTATTAAAATCAAGATATGGTAAGTACGTAAAATAAAATGATCATAAATAAATCTGATACACAGACGTTCACAGCATAAACAAAAACATTGTAGGTACCTAATATTTAAGGTACCTATATAAATATTGCATCGTGTAGCAATTTTTTGCATTTAAGTGCAAAGGGTTAAAAATCTTTGCATGAAAATCTAAAATTAAGTGCTGCTTTAACATGCTCAACAAGCAGATTAAGAACCAGTAAAAACGCTATTTTTTACGTTTAATTTTTTTAAATGCTATTTTCCAAGAAAATTTTCAACAATCTCAAGATCTTTAATTTGCACAGTCTGATTTCTTCATGGTGTGTCAAAATCAATCATTCCATTATACCAATCAATAATTCAAGTTTTAGGCAGTAAAATCAAATTGGGAAGCCGAATAATTAACAACATTTCGATAAAATAGCACGAATAAGTGTTTGATTCTTTTCAATTCCTTGGGCAAAAATGTGTTTCAAATATTAGGTAGTTACGTAAAAAAATCTTTGATTATTTTTCTCTATCAGAGATTTAACAACGACAAACTAAGCCAATAAGACTTTCTTCAAGTATCTGTTCTGTTTTGTAAATAATTTTTAGAATGTTTTGAAGAAACGGTAAATAATATCTATTCAGAATTCGGCTCTGGTCTATATCTTCGGAATAGTAAGTATGTCTGCAGTGCCACTAGATATATACCGGCAAAATACACTATACAAATTTAAAAAAAATTTTGGTTTCCTAGCCCAGTCATTTTAGATTAAATTCAACCAAAACCCTGAACAAAATAAAGTAAGTCTCAACAGTGCGATCTCGGAAAATAACATTACATACCCTAAACTTTATACTTTTTGAAATAAAGTTTTACTTATACCCTGTAGACTATGAAAAACTATGCTAAAGAAGTTATTAAGGTATTTGTCAGTGGTATCTGTCAACTCTACTTGCCAATAATGCATTTTTATTGCATTCACCAAGAACCCACACCATGTCAATTAGTTCCGCCTAGGAAAAGTTCGCCGTATTTTCCAAAATTGCACCACTGACAGATACTTTAATAACTTGTTTAGCACAGTTTTTCATAGCCTACAAGGTATAAGTCAAATTTTATTTCAAGTTATAATACTAAATTGCAGATGTGATAAAATGTTTTATTTTATTAATAAAATTATGAAATCATGCGAGAAAACAGTACTTTAGGTAAATACTTGCTGGTTTATAGTTAATGTAGGTGTAGAAGCACTTATTGATATAAATATCGATTTTTTATGAAGAAAACTAGTTATCTCTGCAATGGTTTATTTTAGCACTAGTATATAGTACTTCTTTTGTGCAGAACGATGCGTAGAATCCAAAAGAATAATTATATACAGGGTGTTCCATTAAAATGTTGCTTTCTTAGGAAAAACTGTTTGCTATATTTTGTTGCAGATTATGACCAACGTGTACACAATTTTGATATGGTAGGTAGTCACGCTAATAGAACGCTTAATCATAATCAAAGCGTGCGCAAAAATAATAAACCAGATATTGAGATATACAGTTTTTCTTAGACTGCTGTTTTCCATAAAAATGCTAATAAATCAAAAAGTGTAAAGTTTAGGGTAGGTAATGTTATTATTCGTTGTTGTAAAATTTTGCGAGGAATTCTAAATTGTGCCGAAATATAGGTTGTTCCATTTAAAAAACATAAGTTTGTGTTGGTACTACGTTATGGAATACTCTGTGTACACGCTAATAATTTTTAAATGTGCGCCTTGGCGTCCTGTATATATGAGTGAAATCAGTTTTAAAATATCTTCATTAACAGAGGTACAATCGTCTGAGATCGCACTGTTGAGACAACCTGTATATACCTTCTATGTAGTACCAAGAACGACATACTAAAAGGCCTAGAATTACTTTTTATTTGGGTTTGCCCGGGTTCTAACTCAGGTAGAGGATGTCTCGAACTTTGCCGACAAAGGTTTGGTTCTCCGGGTGTAATTGGTTATGAAATTTGTTCAGTACACTAAAGGCTTACGATAAATTTAGATTTATTTGTTTATACGGTTGTAAAAAGGTCATCCAAATTGGTAAAACATTAGAAAAGTAAATGAACATCAAACCTAAAATTTCAATGTTTTGTGGCCTTGTACCAGAGTACGTGGTAACCAAGTTCCTTCCGTAATTAGTCAACAGAATGTCTCAAACTTAGACTACTAAAACACCATGTTTCCTTTCTCGGTAACAAAAACTTTATGTGAGGATTTGATGAATTTATTTACATTGTGCTAAAATAAAGATCATCATCTGTAAAATATTACAAACATTATGGAATATTAATATTTAGCAACATTATAGCTGGCGTTGTTTTGTTGCCAGTGAGTATATGTATTATGTATATTATTAGTGATTAATAATAGCAAATTGTATTGTCTTCAAAGTTTATGTGGTTTTACACAGAGTGCATTTTGTTGTAAATGAGTTGGACATTGCAATCAATACTAATTATACACTATCTGTTAATAACAACTCCATAGCTATGAGTCATACCAGGTGTAAAAGTAGTGTACTACAAAGGGCACAACTGCGATATACTGCAATACAATGTTTCACATCCTTAAGTTTTAATGAAATTCATGTCAGTTTAAGTTATGCAAAGTTTTGTGCATCCATTCAAACACTCTGCAAACAGCAATACTGTCGAGACTAAAGAACTTATCTATCCCCTTTGCAAGACGTGCGTTCTTCCAGTAATTGATTTTGCTGCCGCCTTAAATGCCTCAGTACAGCTTTTGTTCCGTCTTCCCCAGGAATGATGCAATAACTTCAGTGTCGTCAACCGCATGCTCATGGAACCGTACTAATTTACGTGTTGAAAATCTCATCATCTATAGTAGATTCTACACAGATTCTCTAAAGGACAATTGAATTTCTCTATGTTTTGTATATAATTACCGTAGATAGTCTGTGTTCTGAAATGTTCATAGCTTCGCATATTTTAAGAAAAAAAAACGTAGGGTCTAAAAGTGTGGTAATATACAGGGTATTTGATATTTCTGGCAAGACCTCGGTGTATGAGTAGGCTTACAATGCGTCCCAGTTTGGCCGAGACGGTGTCGATCGGTACCTGTCGCCATCTATGAACAATTATTGTCAAACTGGTAAATCAGACATTATTTTTGAAAAATGTGGCCTGTTGTTCGGTAAAGCGCAGATGTCTATACCGGGTGATTCAATTTCGAGCCTCACCATGGGAATCTCGCTTATTAGTGGAGATAGATAGAGCCTATGGTTAAATTTGGCAAAGTTTCGTATTTTTGTGTTGATGAATTATCGGAATAGAAATTTAAGCTATCATTTTTCATTTTGATGATATCCACAAAAAAAAACTGAAATGTTAACATTATGTAGCTAAATGTAGCCAGACGTTTGGACGCGGTACACATCTGAGATGTGTACCGCGTGTTCCTCATAATTATTGTTGGAGTTCCACGTTTTATTGGACTCTCCCAAATCATGGGTTTTACCAGCTTGATGGGCTTTTGTTTATAGTCCTTGTTTGTGACCCTTGAAGATGCCAATGATCTATTGGCGAAAATTTGGTTAATAAACGATTGGAACTGATAAATAATTCGTGCTTTACTTACACCTTGCACGTTGAGGAAATTCTGGCGAATAATTCTTCGTATATATATATATATATATATATATATATATATATATATATATATATATATATATATAAAAAATTTGATTGGTTTAGGGGAATTCGACAGGATCGTAATAAACCCTAAACCAATCAAATTTTTTACATTATAAACGACAGTGAAGACAATTTTATATATATATATATATATATATATATATATATATATATGGCGTCTTCTCCGATAGACTGATGGACACAGTTATCTTTTCTGTATACATACGAGGACCGAGAGAAAACATTGAGAACTATCGACCAATTTTATTCTTGTCAGCATTATACAAATTATTCGAAAAGGTCATACATAGGCGTTTCTGCTCGTTCTTCCATGAACATAATCTTATCTCACCAACTCAATATGGATTCCTGCCTGATTTCTCCTGTGATGTCGCGCTTTTTGGAACAGCAAATGAGATACACCCATATTCACCCATATTCTATTGAATAAACTGTCCTCGCACGAACTGAGGAGTGTTTCATACGAGCCGATCAGGTCATATCAGGATGGTAGGTTTTAATGGATTCTAGTGTCCGGAAAATCTGTGGTCGTTCGGCATTGCTGAACGTGGGTGTTCTCCAGGGATCAGTTTTGGGTCCCCTGATGTTTCTTATTTATGCAAATGACTTATCTTTGCATCTTCAGATGGACGATTTATATCAGTTTGCGGACGACACGGCAATGGTCATCAGAGGCAGAAATATGTCGGATTTATCTGATGTGGTGAGGCGTACGGGAGAGGTGTGCAGAGAGAATAATCTGATCCTGAACGCCCAAAAAACTCCGGTGCTACATTTCTCTCTGAATTCTCCAGGCGTATCACTGATAGTTAGATCGAACAAGGGATCGATTCCTGGACGTGAGGAAATTTCTTAGGATGCATTTTCAAAGGACTTAAAATTGGAAGTGCACATGGACCATATGTATAGTAAAATAAACAGACTAATGTCTATATTACTCCATGTACAAACTGCGTGGAAAGTAAAAACGTAAGCATGCTAAGACAATGATATGTTGCAATTTATTGAGTCTATTTTGAGATATGGTATTATTATTTGGGGGTCATCAGCTGCGTCGTTCATACTTTTAAAATTGCAAAAGCGTTACATAAGATGTATAAGAAGACTGAACCGTAGGGATTCATGCAGGGCGGATTTAAAGGAGTCGAGGTTAAGGACTGGCTTGCCTCTATATTTCTCTCATTGGTATTCGGTAAATGTAACATCAACAGGTTCGTAAAAAAATAGCGGTATATTGGATTCAGTTAATACTCGTAATTCCTCACGTCTAGCGGTTCCCTGAAAAAAACATCAACGTTTCAGAGTGGACCGGCTGGACCCTTGTATATGGTGATTAGGATCTACAACGCGATGCCGTGATCTGATCAGTATAGATATAGTCCAACACGAGTTAAGCAGTGCTACGCGATTACCTGATAGACGGTCAATTTTAGAATATAGACGAATTCGTCGCCAGTTTCAGGTAATACCTATGAATTAGGGCTCATTGTGGTTTTGGGTTTATATTTTGTATTTTAATTTGTTGCACATTTGTTCTCTGCATGTAACTACATCTCTGCACATATCAATCATAACAACTGTCAATGTTGTTCAATCCGTACCAGGGTCCATGACAATTATTATTATTAATTTGTAAAAATACAAATTCAAGACATAAACATTTAATTTATTAATTTTGTACTGCTTAAAATTTAGATTTGTTGCAACAAAACCGTATTGCTGCAACAAATCAATTTTGCAAATCATCAAATTTTAATGTAAAAATGTATGGCTTTTTATAAGAAACTTTTAAAGAAAAAATGAGCAATTCCTAAGATAATAAAAGCTCTGGAGAACATGGATTTTGTGATTATAATGTAAGCAAGTATGTTAAATATATTATTTATTTATATATTTTTTTAGATATCAGGCAAAAGTAAAAAGGTTTATGTTTACTTTGAGATCCTTCTATAAGTTACGTTTCAGGCGCTATAAATTCATAACAATAACACCGAATTTAGTTCTCCTTCCAATCTATAAGATTTTTTTTGTGTTGGTGATATTTATTAGGACTTTTGAGATTATATTTTTTTATTTTTTATTAAATAATAATAATAATAATAATAAATAGCCTTTATTAGCCAACACACAAAAAAACACAATTTTTATGCATAAATGGAGCTAATGGGCGTGGGTTCAGGAAATTCCTTATCTTCCAACCAGACCCAGCGAAAAGATACACATACACATACATTTACAATTATACGCGAGAATCAACAATATAGTCTCTAGGTATACAGCACCCTCAACACAACATCTACACAATAATCAGTAGCCGCCGCAGTCAGCAGTGCAAACGATGGCCCACCCACGCCTCATATATAATATATCATAAGGCGCCAACGTGCTCAGACATCAAAATATTTGTACAACGGGATACAAAGCGCAGCATCCCACCAGACGACATATCAACAGGCATCGCGTTCCATATTCGCGCAAGAGCGCATTGGAAAGACGTCTCGCGACTAGCAGTCCTACACCGAGGGCTCTCCATAGTTGCCGGGTGCCTGAGGTTCAGATGGTGGACGTCAGTTCTAAACCGTATTTTGCAAAGTAAGTACGGGGGCGCCTTACTGTTCACAATGCTGAACAAGATCCTACGACAGTGAAAACGTCGGTCTATTCCACAACTTACGTTATTCGCCGATATAAGCTAATCACCAGAATCACCTAGTGATACTATTTAAAACAGCTCATTCAGGTAATATTCAGAAACCTATATCTCTGAGAACTATCTTTTATGTATATAGAAAATGTAACGAACACAAAATTTCTACTTTTTCAGAAGTTTTTATTTTTAGACTTTCAAATTGACTGGCATAATGGCAAAGCCTATAGTTGTCAACGTAAGAATACAAAAGATCTTCTCGGTCAAAGTGTATCGAAAAGCGCAGATGGTATACGACCCATGGTTGACAACATTGTGTTGTGATAGCAACCAACTTTGTGGCAGATTGATGATGGGACAGTGACAGTTTCATAAATTTTGAGTTTATTTATAAACATTTAAGTTAAGTTTATTACTGATAAAACGGAACCAGCAGTGGCGAGTCTGCTCCCAAGTTTTCCTGTATTTTTATTTGCCGGTCGCTAGATATATGCTCTTACTATTGATACTCTGTTTTACTTGTTTTAACTTGTTGTGTTTTACGTCTTTCTATTTCCGCAACTTAGACCAATCACCGATGCTGATGCCAGTAAATTTGTCCAACTGACGGTAGGTATTCCAGTTCTTTAACGTGCACGTCCCATCATCATAGCAGACGGGACACCCGACTGCTTTTCTTTCTCATCCGATAGAAGACGGAATTGCATAGGTATTTGTTCCATAAAATAGTACCAACCCAGACATATGTTTTTTTTAAATGGAACAACCTATATTTCCGCACAATTTTGAATTCTTCGCTAAATTTTACGCCAATGAAACATAACATTACCTACACTGAACTTTATACTTTTTGATTTATTGGCATTTTTATGGAAAAATGGTAATCTAAGAAATGTATACCTTTATAACTGTATTTAATTTTATTTCGCACGCTTAGATTATGATTAAGTAAGAAAAGTTCTATTATCATATTTACCTACCATCTCCAAGTTGCGTACAGGTGGTCATAATCTGCAGCAAAATAAAGCACACAGTTTTTTCCTAAGAAATTAATTTTTTTAATGGATCACCCTGTATCTAATTCTTTTTTTATTCTACGCATTGTTCTGCACAAATGAGTACTAGTACACACTAGTGCTAAAATAAACCATTGCTGAGATAACTAGCCTTCTTAATAAAAAATCGATATTTCTATCAATAAGTGCTTCTACACCTACATTAACAATTAAACCAGTTAAGTATTTACCTAAAGTACTGATATCTCAAGTACAGATCATAATTTCATTTTTTTAAAAATAAAATTGTACATTTTATCACTTCTGGAATTTAATATTATAATTTGAAATAAAATTTTACTTATACCTTGTAGGCTGTGCAAAAGAAGTTATTAAGGTATCTAGATTGTAGATTGTAGATTGTAGACCGCGGTCTTAGTCAATGATATATTGATTTTCGGGTGGAAACCGCGTTGAGGACTTATCAAACCAAGTGCTAAGTATCTAAGTATCTTTTTAGCACTTGGTTTGATACCTTAGTACTGAAGATGCCTCTTGCAACAGAGCGCGAAACGTCGACTGCTTCAAAGTCCTCAACGCGGTTTCCAACCGGAAATGAATATATCAAGTTATTAAGGTATCTGTCAGTGGTACCTGACAACTCTACTTGTCAATAAAACATTTTTGTTGCATTCGCCAAAAACCCACACCATGTCAATTAGTTCCGCCTGGGAAAAGTTCGCCATATTTCCCTAAATTATGCAAATCTAACTTAACAACCGTAACAATATCACCACCACTGACAGATACCTTAATAACTTGTTTAGCACAGTTTTTCATAGCTTAGAGGGTATAAGAAAATTTCTTCTTCAAATTATTATATTAAATTGCAGATGTGCTAAAATGTTTTATTTTATTTAAAAAAAAGATCAAATCACTCTCGAAAACAGTACTTCAGGTAAATACTTAGCTGGTTTAATAGGTAATGTAGGTGTAGAAGCACTTATTGATAGAAAAATCGATTTTTTTATGAAGAAGTCTAGTTATCTCTGCAATGGTATATTTTAGCACTTGTGTGTACTAGTACTTTCTTGTGCAGAACGATGCGTAGAATAAAAAGTCTGATGTGGCCAGGCACATGACTTTATCATACAATATATAAAACGAATAGTTTAGCTACATGAGAATCTATTTTATTGAGATAAATCTTAGGTATTGTCAAAGCATCAGCACTTGACACTACCTACACTACGTCATTAGAATAATTGTAATTTATGTCACAAGTGCCGAAAGTACGGAATAGCGCGACGAGCGGTGATGCGGCGTATCACCGAAGGCGAAGCGTCGCCGTCGCACGTGAGCGACTCGCGCTATCTAGTTTTTTGGGAGGAGTGACATGAACGTTTATTGTGTTGCTTTTTGAGAAACATGTATTTAAAAATTAATAAATAAAAAATGGTTATATTCCTGTATAGGAAATATTAGGTTGGTACCACTTTGACGAAACTTCAAGTTTAATTCAAATTCTCCCAGATTTATATTTGTTCATGACACTGTAGATGTCACATCCGTACCAACATACTAAAATAAAACTACACTCATCGCTATACTTTATTTACAATTTTCACAATTTATAGTTTTTAGAATTAGATATAAAGACAGGTTGATGTTTCTTATCAATAAACAATCAAATTGGTGATCTTATTTTATTTGAAATTTGTATTTTGTAATTTGCCGCACTAGAGCGGCAACGTTCCATAGCGGTTCTCCAACCTCTGATGAAATCAGCTGTTTTCTAGTGTGACAGCACAAAAAATATTTGTCAAAATCCTGGCTACTATGTAGTTTCATATCAATGCAGATGCGACCGATCTCGATCAAATAGAATTTGCTCTTGCAGCTAAACTATTAATTTTACCAAAAAATGTTATAGACATAAATTATTCAAAATTTCCTCTACTTTAATTTATTATTTAACTATTTTGACGAAATTACAGAAATGGCGGCTCATTTGCAAAATCCTTGAAAAAGGCTTAGAATAAACTCCCTGTTCCTTTGGACCCTTTTGAACCAAAAACATTTCAGCTCTAAGTTAAGTCATGAAACTTCTAAATATGAACTTTCGTCCCGATGCCTTTAGTAATTTCTCCGGAATCGTCGCCACAGAAATCGTTTACACACATACACACACACACACAGACATTTTTTTGTACCTTGGTCAAAAATGTTCAGGGGACCCAAAAAGACCTATTTCCGCTAAAATCTCTTTTTTTTCGGCATGATTACAATACTTTAGCATACTGCGTATGATAAAGTAAAAAATAATTAAAATATGGTTATATTTCTGTATAGGAAATGTTAGGTTGGTACCACTTTGACAAAACGTCAAGTTTAAAAAGCTAATTCAAATTCTGACAGATTTATATTTGTTCATGAGATGTGACATTCGTACCAACATACTAAAATAAAACTACACTCATCGCTATACTTTATTTATAATTTTCTCAATGTATCGTTTTTAGAATTAGATATAAGGACGGGTTGATATTTCTTATCAACAAACAATCAAATTGGTGATCTTATTTTATTTGAAATTTGTATTTTGTACTTTGGCGCACTAGAGCGGCAACGTTCCATCGCGGTTCTCCAACCTCTGACGAAATCGGCTGTATTCGAGTGTGACAGCACAAAAAAATATTTGTCAAAATTCTGGCTACTATGTAGTTTCATATCAATGCAGATGCGACCAATCTCGATCAAATAGAATTCGCTCTTGTTATTATTAAATTATTCAAAATTTCCTCTACTGTAATTTATTATTTAACTATTTTGACGAAATGACTGAAATGGCGACTCATTTGCAAAATCCTTGAAAAAGGCTCCAGTTGCTTTCGACCCCTTTGAACCAAAAGCTTTTCAACTCTAAGTTTGGTCATAAAAATTCTAAATATGAACTTTCGTCCCGATGCCTTTAGTAGTTTATCATACTGCGTATGATAAAGTAAAAACATACGTTTGGGTTGGTACTACCTTATGGAACATCGTGTATACACGCTAATAATCGGTTTTAAACACGGTAATAATCAGTTTTAAAATATCTTCATTAACAGAGGTACAATCTTCCGAGATCGCACTGTTGAGACATCCTGTATAATATACGTCACCACATATTGCTTATTGGATATTTTTAATAAACAAAAAAAAATTTTGTTCCCATATTTGCATTTTTATTGATTAAATATTATCGATCATTATCGATACTCCCTTTAACACTAGGGGTTCCCTCTTAAATATGAATTTGCCGATCGTCTGGTTGATACTATTATTGATGGGGTTTTCTTAATTTACCTTTGTACTGTCCGACTGCCAAGTGTTATGGATAGGGATATAGAGGAAACAGGATCAATTCTCACTTTATCAACAACTTTAATTATACGCTAAACAATGTATTATAATATTCTGCTCATTGTGTGCGAAATAGCACAAGTTGTTGGTGTACGTCATAAATCAAAACTCTAACGTTAAATAATTTAAAGTAAGAATTTTAGACTATTTATTGCTTCTAGCTTTTTATGTCATCGGACGGTGACTAGTGCTTACACAACAGATTGGGCAATTGCCAAATTGCCACCGCTGCCGTTCGACAGCGAGTAACATAATCCTTAGTCAACCATGTACACGTTTATGTAGGCTTTGATCTGATTTGCGATGGCTAGGATAGCATAGCTTCAAATAGCAAATACCGAATAGATGAAGACCATAAATATTGGTTAAGTTCAACGAGACGCCACGCAAAGAAGTTGAAGTAACACACGACTCACGAGCGCGCTCCTCTAGAGTGGTAAGATAAAAGAAAGTTAACAGTTTATAAAGAAAAACTTATCTGAAATAGTAGAAGTTGTCGATTAGTTCTTAATTTTAATATCATGTTTCAGCTAATAAAGGTTTGTATTGATGGGAATAAACTGTATTTAATATTAATATTTTTTTTATTAGTGTTTCATGAATTAATGTTGGCAATTGGATTTTTATTTAATCTTCCGGCATACTCAACTTGAATAACACAATATAATATCAAACTTAAGACGTTTGATCACTTTTATCAGCTAAACAATTAATCTGATAGTCTAAGAGCCAGTGGCCAGTGGGTATTTTGTTAACCCATATATTTTTATAGTTCACTCTCTTATACCGGCCGAATATGAGACCAAATATGAGTTCAAAGTCATAGCGACAAAGCTGTCAGTTCAACATTTTAATAGTATATTACATTACAAGAGCTGTAACTACCATACTACGTGCGATTGGAAAGTTAATATACTTGCCGCGAAGCGGCGAGTTTTGTTATTTTTCCCGAGCACGTAATATGCGTTACAGCTCGAGTATTGTACATAATTTTACCTACGACCGACAATTTCAAGAAATTGTATCAAAAATGACAAATAAGTAAAGGTAAGGATATTTGACGGTTAACCAATGTATTCGCGCGACATCTATTGCAACTACGGAGAACTTTGTCTGAAGTGTCGACAGAAAATTCCAAATTTTTTACATAAATTCTACATAAATTTTCACGAGCATGTAATATATGTTACAGCTCTAGTAGTGTAATATAATTTAGATACAACATATAAATACTAAAATTATTGGTACTAATTGGTGCTACCGAGCTTCCCTGAAGCCTAGGGTACTCTCTTTGCTGGTATCACTGCAGCTCAACATGTTAAACATGTGAAGGAGTTCTCGTTCAATGTTTCGCCGTGGGTTGTTTTGTAACAATTTTTTTTTACTTGTTTATTTTACGTCGGTCTAGTTCCGCAATTTAGGCCAATCACCGACGCTGAGGGCAGGCTACACACACCCAGGAATTTTGTCCTACTGAAGGAATTCCAACCTCCAGTAAGAGTTCTTTAACGTGCACGTCGCATAATGACAGCACACGGGGCCACCGGCTTTACTTCCTCATCCGATGGAAGGCGGCATCCAAAGGTATTTGTTCCCTGCCTAAAATACCAGGACGGTCGATTTTAGCCCGAGCCGGGATTCGATCCCGGGCCTCCAGCGTAGATAGCAGCCGCTCTATCCTATACGCCATCGACCCCCCTAGATTTTGTCGTGATTGTAATTTTGTTACAATAAGTTACAATTTTAAAACTATATTAAAATAAAGGAAAATATTTATTATTTGATAATAAATAGGACCGGAAGCCACTGGAAACGGGGTAACTTAAACCAAGTAACTTAAACCAAAACCATTAGCTAGCACGCTTTATATTTTTGCACCGCGTCGGGTCAAGGTAGTACGTCATACATGTAAGCAAAACCAAAGACTAGACATTATAAGAGCCGACACTCGAAAAAAGGAACCACTTCTGAATGATAGGGAGCTGAAACCAGTTAAAGGGATTGTGTGTACTCAAATGGCACAGACAACCGTTTAAAGTCCCTGAGAACGAGTGCTGAAACCTCAAAGGCACTGCCCGGAGTTGTCGCATCTTATATTCTTTAATCTTTGACAAAACCGAACATGCAAAGGATACCTATAGCAATTTTAAATGTTTAATTATTTTTTATATTTTCAATTTACCGGACATGAATTAACGGATGACGAAGTTTATGCGTCCGTTACTGGTTTTGAATTACCTTAAAAGTTAATTTGTTAACGAAAAGTTTAACTTCGTTAATTAACGATTAACAGCTTAACGCTTTTGTACCCAGCTTGCTTAAGTAAAATTACCAGTATTAAATTAGACACATAATGGAACCTCGCAATACATTCACAACATTAACTTCCGCTAATGAACATAAATTATCGCGTATATTACTCAGAAGAAAGTGATGTATTACGAGATGGATTTGCCAGAACAAAGATAAGGAATATGGATAGGTTAGATTAGAAGTTCGAGGAGCAGCCAGTGCACAGTGGTCTGAACTCGCGACAAATTGGCGAAAAGTCTGAAACTTAGTATATAAGCGATTTTGAGATCGCTGATTACGAATCTAAACTCTAAATTGCGAAAAACAAATTGGCGGATCCAATATGGCGGACGACTACATTAAAATATGTTTTGATTTACTTCGAACGTGTATTTTGGGAGTTTTTCAGGTCGCTGACTACGAGTCTGAGCTCTAAACTGATGAAACCAAAATGGTTGTTTCAATATGGCGGACAATCACTTTAAAATGTGCTTTAAGTTATTTGAAACTTGGCTGTTAGAGGGTATATGGTAGCTGATTATGTATCTGAACTCTATTTCAAAAGATCAAAAATCAAAATTACGGATCGCATATGGCGGACGATTACTTTAAAAAAATATTTAAATTATTGAAAACGTGGTGGAGGACGCGTTGTTATAATTATAAATCTGTACCTACTGCAAATTTTACTTCGAAAACTATTTTCTTTACCTGAAACGTTGCCTGTATGGGACATTCTGCTTTTATTACTATCATAAACGTAAAATGTGCAAGAAAACTACGTGTTAGTTAAGTAAGTTTTACCTATAATATATTTGTATGTAGATATTAACAGATATTAAATACAAATTAACAACCAAACAAAGAAATAATAAAAAATGTGTACTTAAAACCTATTCCGCCTCTACTTCTAAACTAGCAAGTAATGATAGATCGATCAACTCGTTGGTATAATCTTATCTTCACTGTCTGAGCCTTGACTCTCACAGTATCGCTTCTGTGTAGTCATGAGAAAAGAAGGCTCAGTTTCTGACGTAAATGGTCGTAGTAAAGAAATAATTTCTTTTGGAAGCAGAATATTTAATTTATGTTGTCGCTTTATGCGAGTTTTTAAACTAATGTTAGATATTATTGGGTCCGAAGTGTCTATGGCTCAATTAAATATATCTTCTAAGTTATCTTTTCTGTCATTTTTTCTAGAATGAAATTCTCGATTTTGTTTATAAAATTTATTTCTGGCTTCAGAGCCCTCCTCTCCAAAATACCCAACTAGCTGTAATTAATTTGCGTTTTCCATGTACCTTATGCATAGTAGCAGGCATCAGGGACCATGGATATATAGTCATAAATAAATTTGCAGTTTTAAAACAAATACTTTGAAATTTTTCTAAGTTTAATTGAATTAACAAGTTTGAAAAGAAAAATTTGTCAATAATTTGTTTCCTTTAGACAAAAGTGGTATAGAGAGAAGATTATAAAGAGTATTTATCTTTAATTTGATGCATTGCTTGTTACTTCATATAAATAAATAATAGCAAAAATTTATTTGAAACTTGGCGCAAGTATTACGTTTAACGCAAGTATACTGATTGCTCGCAAAACGTTAAGCTACCGAAGAAAAATAATTTACGGAGAATACGCAGCTATAAGCAGCAAAATATAAGTGGGATTTGCAGATAAAGGCTGGAATCATAAATATATTCTACAATAAGTGCAAACTAGTGCAAACATTTTTTTAAATGTCTAATGAAATATTAGGGTAATTCGCTCGTTTGTGTCTTATAATTTTGGTGATTTAAAATACTTCATTCATATTTACGTAATATGAAATACCTACCTTCAGTAGGATAGTCCAAGATATCACTTTCCGTTATTTAGAGGTTAAATAAAGAAACAATATACTCAGTATTCGATTTTTGCTGAGCGCGTTTAAAATAATGAATAGTGGTAGAAGCGCACTATGCGCCATTTTGGTTTATTACTACGACTGAATGCGCTGTAATTAAGCATGAATTCCACACGTGTTTAATGAATAAGCCTGTTTACTTTCATATAGGATACAGAATTTAACTGAATTCAAAACTTGAAAATTTGATTTTTGGCCAACTATTCGGTACTTCTAGACCATAGTGCAGTGGTGGAATTGTAATATATGCTCTCACTATGCGCTAGAATTCTTATGTGCTGTTGGGAGTAGATGAAGTGTCTACATTCTACAGTAAACTTGAGATTTATTTCGCTTGTTCATCCCGGCTTTTAGGTAGATGTGGGTGTATAGAGCTTTGGAATAGTTTCACCTCATACAAATTCCATGTACTTGGCAATAATAAGTTAAGAAGCTTTGTCTTAGTTACAACTTAAGATCTTCAAAACTCTTGGGAATCTGTGGCAGCACTTTGCACATACAATATGACTTTTTTTGTCATTCATCCGATTACAATGCACCCACATATTATATATATATATATATATATATATATATAACGGAAAAGAAAACAAGGAAGTTTGACTAATGTAATTGAATCGCCGAGTTCGAAAACAGTACAAGTCCAATGTAAATATCGATCACGGCGATTCAATTGATTACCGTTTCTATTTAATTCTGTTAAACTTAGTTTGGGATAGTTATTCACCTGCTCATACTTTAAGTTCTGTGGGTGTTCGTCGTGAATCACCAGAGAAACATGTATATTTTATTTGAGTAACTTAGTTGTCTATTTCGTGGCAATATCAAACTTTTTGAACGTTGGCCACAACAAAGAATGTGTCAATGTCATTCGAACGTGTTACGAGGTTCGTTTTACGGCTCACATAAATTCTGTAGAAACATTTACAAAAAGAATTACGGCAATTTTCTGTTTACTCCATAAAAATCAATTTAACGATCACGCTGAATTTACAGATGAAAGAATTCTGGAGCGTTCCTTGCAAAGCCGCTTTAAATTCTATTTATTTCCAGATACTAAGTATTTAAGTCGTTATTATTTTTCAGATAAACATAATCGAAATTATAAACGTCAGTGTAATTACATAGTCTCTCTATAGCTAGAAGAATTTTTCATCATTTTTAACTTAATAAACATTTATTGATTATTTTGCTGAATGACTGATTTAATAGATGTAATTTATTTTTCATTTGGTTGCGGTGGATAAACTGCAATAGCAGTTTTATTGGATTAGAAGGGCTCAAAATAAAAATGTCTATGGTTTGATCTTCCTTATTACTTGATTTTAAGCCCTTTTAACCCAATAGAACTACTGTTATTTGGATAGGTATTATATACAACGGTTAAAGTGATTGTATGTTACATATTTCACAAAATAATTTTGATTATTGATTCAAGACGTTTATTTATAAAAACAAACATTTTACAAATGCTGTTCAGTACAGAGTGTAAGTGAAATTACAGTAGTAAGCAGTAAGCTGTTTAGTTATAATGTCTCTTCTGCCTTCCTGCACGACAAAATATACAGGGTGGGCCATGTATATTTTGCGGGATGAAAGTGGTCACAAGAACATGTCACTGGTTTTGTTATACAGGGTCAGCCTGTATTTAATCGCATTTTTTAAATCTTCATTAAATTTTAGATCAATTTTATGTTACATTCTCTATACCCAACATGTGTCATTTTTGAGATATTAATATTTTTCATTGAAAAATGACAGCTGCACGGTTACATTCAATTACTTATAAATTATCCCTGTGACCGTTGGAAAAAAGTTGTCCGGCAAAATTGTTGGGAAGGTAACGTATTATCGACAAGTCGGTAGAACTCTTCTATAAGCTATACAGGCTGTTCAAATTATAACATCAAAGTTAATTTCGAGAAAAGTACTAAACGCCGATTTTTTCAAATGGAAACCCTAACATATGAATACATTTCTCAATTCTATGGAAAATTTTAGATCAACTTTGTGTACAATATCCTATACGTAAAATGTACTTGTACATACTGAAATCGATTTTTAAATGTCACAGTAGAAATTGCAAACATTGCCAAATCTAGATTGCTTTTGAAAACAATTGAACAATGTGGAATGAACAGAACTTTATTAAACAAGTTTTTAGGTAATTTTTCATTATAATTAATTTAGTATTTATAAAATTATAAGCCTACAATAAAACACAATATTAAAAATAAAACAAAATCGTAAAGTACATTAAAAAAATGGTTAATTCAATTTCAGTAACAGTTCAAAAACATTGCCGTTTTCTGCTAAACATGCTCAAATTCCTTTTAACGCATTATTGTTGGTGGCGTCTCTGATTGAGTTAGCACATAACCCGATGAAAGCAGCTCGAACTCTATCTTTTATGTTCTCCTTATCAATTATTGGGTTCTCATAATCTACGTCTTTAATAGCTCCCCAAATTGCTATTAGCGTCAAGTCGGGGGAACGCGGTGGATATTTGTATGACCCATTAAGCGCAATTCACCGATCGCCGAACATCTCGTTAAGAAAGCCTCTTACTGCAACAGTTGTATGTATGTATGTCTGGTAGGGTGCGGTTTTTTTCCGCGCAGCTCCTAGGCCACAGTTGGCCCTTTGAGCTTTCCCCTCACTACTGTACAGTAATATCGACAACCAGAGATGTTCAACTGGTTGCCGGGGCCCACGGTTTTTCGTCTCTTCCGAAAGACGGCGGATGAATTTTCGGCTTGTCCTAGGTGTGAACCCCGGACCTCATAGTCAGTAGACCAACGCTCTACCACTACAACAGTTATCTACGCTGGAGGACCGTCTATTTGAAACCACCCAATGATGAGTGACCCAATAACTCATAAGGAGAACATGAGAGATAAAGTTCGAGGTGCTTTCACTGGGTTGTGATAACTCTATCGGGGCCGCTACCAACAGTAATATGGAAAAGGAATTGAAGCATGTTTAGCGGAAAACGGCAATGTTTTTGAACTGTTACTGAAATAGAATTAACTATTTTTTTAATTTACCGGTTTGGTTTATTTTTAATATTGTTACCCAAAATTACCCAAAAAAATGTTAATAAAGTTCTGTTTATTCCAAATTGTTCAGTTGTTTTCAACGCAATCTAGATTTGGCAATATGAGCAATTTCCACTGTGATATTTAAAACTCGATTTAAGTAGGTACAAGTACATTTTTGGTATAGGACATTGTCACAAACTTGATCTAAAATTTTCCATAGAATTCAGAAATGTATTCACATGATAGGGTTGCTATTTGAATAAATCGACTTTTAATAGTTTTCTCGAATTCAACTTTGATCTTATAATTTGAACATCCTGTACAACTTTTAGCAGAGTTCTACCGATGTGTCGATAATACGTTACCTTCGCAACAATTTTGCTGGACAACGTTTTTCCAACGGTCACAGGGGATGATTTATCAGTAATTGAAAGTAACCGTGCAGCTGTCAGTTTTTAATGAAAAAAAAATAATATCTCAAAAATTCCACATGCTAGGTATAGGGAATGTAGCATAAAATTGATCTAAAATTTAATGAAGATTTCAAAAAAGCGTTAAAATACAGGCTGTCCCATTTGAAATATAAAAGCTAACATAATTTCCGGCGTAACCGGAAGTAACCGAAAACTAAGTCCACAAATTTTCAATCTCTCATTTCTTTTGGTTCCCCATATACTTCTAATGGCAGCTCGTGTGGGAAACCCTGTATATGCCGTAAGCGTCGTGAAATCGACGTCAACGACAGTTTTGAAATGGTACAAACATAACCTATTCCTTACAGTTTTTAAGTTCGTTTAATTTGTCTAAAAGAAGCAATTTAGCATATTATTCTTGAACTAGTGGAAATTTAGTTCAAGTAATTTATAATTAAATTCTATTTAGGAATGGATAGTTCAATAAATATCAAGACATAGGACAACTAATGTATATATAGCGCGGTCGTAATATTGAACTACATCTATCAAACAATTTCCAATTTTCTTATTGGAACACCATGTTTGCATTTTTGGAACCTACGAATTTTACGTTTTGATATTCTTCGATATTTCACTTAATAAGTACTATCATACTATTATGTAAAAATCTTCTGTTTTGTAGAAATTGCATTTTTATGTCGATCGGATAAAACGTTAGTGCTTTATTGTATTACATGGAAGGATATTTACTTTTCTATTGATTAGTGTCTTATAAATTGTCACAGTTTCTACATAAAAAAAAATCTGATGTGGCCAGGCACATGACTTTATCAGACTATGTACAAAAATAATAGTTTAGCTGCATTAGATGGCATTAACCATTAACATAAATAAATTAATTAAAGAAAATACACATTATGAATTAACATAATTTTAAATGCTATAAAAATGGTGCCTTGCGCCATGGGTGCTTATCCAAAATTGTATTTACAAATTTGAAATCTTTACGATTTACCCGCCAGTGAGTGAACAGGTTGGCGGGTAAATTTTTAAAACCAAACGACGATAAAAGATAAAAAATGCTTTACAAAAATATTTAAAGGAACGTAAAACGTTTTGATTGAAAATTATTGAATAAAACACAGCACGCACACGCAGCTACCGCCACCGCCTTCGCCGTCTCCTTCGTTGATCAGGATCAACGTCATCTTCATCGCTGACGTCCCGCTCAGCATCTAGTTGCAGAGGTCCTGCTTCCGCATTGTCTTCGTGCTCGTCCCCAGGCTGATCTTGCGAATATTTTTTGACAGTAGGCATTGTCAAAACACCACCATTTGAAACTACCTACTGTCATTAGAATACATCCGTCATATCTGTCATAACATTTGTCAAATCCTCGCTTACTAGTTTCACATTCATGCGGACACGACCGATCTCGATCAAATAGAATTTCCTCATGCAGCGGCTAAACTATTAATTTTACCAAAAAGTATCGTAGACATAAATTATTCAGAATTTCCTCTACTTTAATTTATTATTTAACTATTTTGACGAAATTATAGAAATGGCAGCTCATTTGCAAAATCCTTGAAAAATGCTTAGAGGAAACGTCCAGTTCCTTTGGACCCTTTTGAACCAAAAGCTTTTCAGCTGTAAGTTTGGTCATAGTACTTCTAAATATGAACTTTCGTCCCGATACCTTTAGTAGTTTCTCCGGAATCGTCTCCACAAAAAACGGGTACACACACACACACACACACACACACACACACACACACACACACACACACACACACACACACACACACACACACACACACACACACACACACACACACACACACACACACACACACACACACACACACACACACACACACACACACACACACACACACACACACACACACACACACACACACACACACACACACACACACACACACACACACACACACACACACACACACACACACACACACACACACACACACACACACACACACACACACACACACACACACACACACACACACACACACACACACACACACACACACACACACACACACACACACACACACACACACACACACACACACACACACACACACACACACACACACACACACACACACACACACACACACACACACACACACACACACACACACACACACACACACACACACACACACACACACACACACACACACACACACACACACACACACACACAC
The DNA here is from genome assembly GCA_964023965.1 of Melinopterus prodromus. NCBI lineage: Eukaryota > Metazoa > Arthropoda > Insecta > Coleoptera > Scarabaeidae > Melinopterus > Melinopterus prodromus. The sequence goes on from CAXIES010000150.1 coordinate 58,502, forward strand.
ACACACACACACACACACACACACACACACACACACACACACACACACACACACACACACACACACACACACACACACACACACACACACACACACACACACACACACACACACACACACACACACACACACACACACACACACACACACACACACACACACACACACACACACACACACACACACACACACACACACACACACACACACACACACACACACACACACACACACACACACACACACACACACACACACACACACACACACACACACACACACACACACACACACACACACACACACACACACACACACACACACACACACACACACACACACACACACACACACACACACACACACACACACACACACACACACACACACACACACACACACACACACACACACACACACACACACACACACACACACACACACACACACACACCCACACCCACACACACACACACACACACACACACACACACACACACACACATACACATACACACACACACACACACACACACACACACACACACACACACACACACACACACACACACACACACACACACACACACACACACACACACACACACACACACACACACACACACACACACACACACACACACACACACACACACACACACACACACACACACACACACACACACACACACACACACACACACACACACACACACACACACACACACACACACACACACACACACACACACACACACACACACACACACACACACACACACACACACACACACACACACACACACACACACACACACACACACACACACACACACACACACACACACACACACACACACACACACACACACACACACACACACACACACACACACACACACACACACACACACACACACACACACACACACACACACACACACACACACACACACACACACACACACACACACAGAAATTTTTCTGTACCTTGGTCAAAAATGTTCAGGGGACCCAAAAAGACCTATTTCCGCTAAAATCTCATTTTTTACTTTATCATACGCAGTATTATAAAGTATTGTAATCGTGCCGAAAAAAAAATTGAGATTTTAGCGGAAATAGGTCTTTTTGGGTCCCCTGAACATTTTTGACCAAGGTACAAAAAAATGTCTGTGTGTGTGTGTGTATGTGTGTGTGTATGTGTGTGTGTATGTGTGTGTGTACCCGATTTTTGTTGAGACGATTCCGGAGAAACTACTAAAGGTATCGGGACGAAAGTTCATATTTAGAAGTTGCATGACTAAACTTAGAGCTGAAAAGCTTTTGGTTCAAAAAGGCCCAAAGGAACTGATAGTTTATTCTAAGCCTTTTTCAAAGATTTTGCAAATGAGCCGCCATTTCTGTAAGTTCGTCAAAATAGTTAAATAATAAATTAAAGTAGAGGAAATTTTGAATAATTTATGCCTATGTCATTTTTTTGTAAAATTAATAGTTTAGCTGCAAGAGCAAATTCCATATGATCGAGATGGGTCGCATCTGCATTGATAAGAAAGTACATAGTAGCCTGGATTTGACAAATATTTTTTTGTACTGTCACTACAGAAATGTCTATGGTTGTCACTTTTTTGTGCTGTCACACTCGAAAACAGCTGATTTCATTAGAGTATGCATCAGAGGTTGAAGAACCGCTATGGAACGTTGCCGCTCTAGTGGGGCAAACTCCGGCAAAGTACAAAATATAAATTTCAAATACAATAAGATCACCAATTTGATTGTTTGTTGATAAGAAATATCAACCCGTCTTTATATCTAATTCTATAAACGATAAATTGAGAAAATTGTAAATAAAGTATAGCGATGAGTGTAGTTTTATTTTAGTATGAATTCACATTCTTATTTTACAAGGGGCGGAGAGATGGGATTGCCTTATGGTCGATTGTCCATAGATCATTTCTGAGTATTGCACCAAAGATATGTAATGTATTTCTGGTTTATCTGAGGAAAGCGGGGGTTAACGTGTTGGTTGTACTTTTGTTGGACAGAGATATGTTTTGCAGCCATTCTAGGGAATTTATTTGTTCGATGAGTCAATACTCATCAATAGTCGTCAATACTGGGTTGGTGTAGTTTGTGCTCTGGTTTCGCAATCTGTATTATATTATTTGTTAATTTTATATTTCTTGGGCTTCGAGCGTATGTGTACTCATTAAATTAAAGCCACACACATGTGTTAATTCAATGCTGTGGCATGTCTAACCGATCATTATTCGCTCATTTTGTATTGTGTTTTTCACTTTGTATAGTGTTTTCCTTTTTGTGAATAAAGATTTATTATTGTTATTATTATCGGTCAAATCCTGGCTAACTAGCTTTTATTTTAATGCAGATACAACCGATCTCGATCAAATAGAATCTCATGTACTATTCATTTTATAAATAGTATGATAAAGTCATGTGCCTGGCCACATCAGATTTTTTTTTTCGGCACGATTACAATACTTTATTATACTACGTATGATAAAGTAAAAAATATTTTTTCTACTCCTATTGAGGAATGCATTCATTATCATGGCAATTTATGATAAGTAATACTAACCATTCCCCACACACATGACAAATATTTCATTCCTGGCTCCTCATACCCCGCCAGTAGTGAGAAATGTTTCATTCCTCACGGCTTTAGAACCAATCACAGCTCTGGATATTTCATTTCCAAATTGTTGTTACACTGCTTAGCGACATTGTCAAGGCATTGACAACGTGGCTAAGTGACAAGGCGCACCAAACAATTTTAATCTGTCAAAATCCTGTAAACCGTCATAGTGACATACAGATGTCCCTATATGCACAAAAATTAATTTATAAAATTTCGTTGAATGTCGTAGAAAAAGTATAGTTTAGAAAATAAACTGCTTCCGGGTTATGCCGTGTGTCAAGATTTGTTAATGCTGACGTTTCGCGAACCATGTTGCTCGCTTCTTCAAAGCTAATTGATACTGAAGACCTACCTAAATTTACACCTCACTGCGCACATCTGGAGAACTGCTCCCATGTGCTGTTCCACCTGACCGCGTTAGGATCGATTTCCAGACCCTGCTAATGTCAGTACCGTCCTCGCGATTGATGTTGTCAGGATGTTTGTAGATTTCGATGGCTTCTCTTATAAGCCTTCGATGATAATTACCTACCCTTGCCAACATCTTCGCGTCATCGAAATTCATTGTGTGTCCCGACTCGTGGCAGTGTTGCGCAACAGCGGACTGTTGAATCTTGCGTAGCCGGGTGTCTCTACTGTGCTCCTTGACTCTACATTCGATACTTCGTCCTGTCTGTCCAACATAGCATGTTCCACACTCACATGTTATCTTGTAAACCCCTTCGTTCTTCAGGAGTGGTGTGATATCCTTTGGGTTAGGCAAAAGATCCTTTACCTTTGCTGGCGCTCTGTACCTTACCGTGATACCCGATTTCTTCAGTATTCTACGATTCTTTCCGATACCCCACTTACGTATGGTAAGCAAGCGAACCCCTTTGACTCTTGCCGCTCCTCTAAGACTTGCGGTTTTCTCTGTGTGACACCCCGTATGTCAGACTTGGTGTATCCATTCTGACGCAGAGCCCACTCCAAGTGTTTCCGTTCGTCGTCCAAGCTGCTGGAGTCGCACACCTTCTCGGCTCTGTTGAACAGAGTATTAATAACACTTCTCTTCTGTTGGGG
>CAXIES010000151.1:0-44270 GCA_964023965.1 Melinopterus prodromus
TAAAACTCCGGGTAAAAAATACGAACCCAACTAAAACTCCGGGTAAAAAATACGAACCCAACTAAAAAGTCCGGTAAAAAATATGAAACCAACTAAAACTCCGGGTAAAATTACCAACACAACTAAAAAGTCCGGGTAAAATTACGAACCCAACTAAAACTCCGTTTAAAATTACGAACCCAACTAAAACTCCGGTAAAAAATACGAACCCAACTAAAAAGTCCGGGTAAAATTACGAACCCAACTAAAAAGTCCGGGTAAAATTACGAACCCAACTAAAACTCCGGGTAAAATTACGAACCCAACTAGAAGTCCGGTAAAAAATACGAACCCAACTAAAAAGTCCGGGTAAAAATTACGAACCCAACTAAAACTCCGGGTAAATTACGAACCCAACTAAAACTCCGGGTAAAATTACGAACCCAAGTAAAACTCCGGGTAAAATTACGAACCCAAGTAAAACTCCGGGTAAAATTACGAACCCAACTAAAACTCCGGGTAAAATTACGAACCCAACTAAAACTCCGGGTAAAATTACGAACCCAACTAAAAGTCCGGGTAAAAATACGAACCCAACTAAAAAGTCCGGGTAACTCAAGACTCCGGGTAAAATTACGAACCCAACTAAAACTCCGGGTAAAATTACGAACCCAACTAAAACTCCGGGTAAAATTACGAACCCAACTAAAAGTCCGGGTACAAAATACGAACCCAACTAAAAGGTCCGGGTAAAATTACGAACCCAACTAAAACTCCGGGTAAAATTATGAACCCAACTAAAAGTCCGGGTAAAAAATTCGAACCCAACTAAAAAGTCCGGGTAAAATTACGAACCCAACTAAAACTCCGGGGTAAAATTACGAACCCAACTAAAAAGTCCGGGTAAAATTACGAACCCAACTAAAAAGTCCGGGTAAAATTACGAACCCAACTAAAAAGTCCGGGTAAAATTACGAACCCAACTAAAACTCCGGGTAAAATTACGAACTCAACTAAAACTCCGGGTAAAATTACGAACCCAACTAAAACTCCGGGTAAAATTACGAACCCAACTAAAAGTCCGGGTAAAAAATACGAACCCAACTAAAAAGTCCGGGTAAAATTACGAACCCAACTAAAAGTGCGGGTAAAAAATTCGAACCCAACTAAAAAGTCCGGGTAAAATTACGAACCCAACTAAAACTCCGGGTAAAAATACGAACCCAACTAAAACTCCGGGTAAAAAATACGAACCCAACTAAAACTCCGGGTAAAAATACGAACCCAACTAAAACTCCGGGTAAAAATACGAAACCCAACTAAAACTCCGGGTAAAAAATACGGACCCAACTAAAACTCCGGCTAAAAAATACGAACCCAACTAAAACTCCGGGCAAAAATACTAACCCAACTAAAAAGTCCGGGTAAAAAATACGAACCCAAGTGAAACTCCGGGTAAAATTACGAACCCAACTAAAACTCCGGGTAAAATTACGAACCCAACTAAAACTCCGGGCAAAAATACTAACCCAACTAAAAAGTCCGGGTAAAAAATACGAACCCAACTAAAACTCCGGGTAAAAATACGAACCCAACTAAAACTCCGGGTAAAAATACGAACCCAACTAAAACTCCGGGTAAAAAATATGAACCCAACTAAAACTCCGGGTAAAATTACCAAGCACAACTAAAACTCCGGGTAAAAATACGAACCCAACTAAAACTCCGGGTAAAAAATACGAACCCAACTAAAACTCCGGGTAAAAAATTCGAACCCAACTAAAACTCCGGGTAAAATTACGAACCCAACTAAAAGTCCGGGTAAAAAATACGAACCCAACTAAAAAGTCCGAGTAAAATTACGAACCCAACTAAAACTCCGGGTAAAAATACGAACCCAACTAAAACTCCGGGTAAAAAATACGAACCCAACTAAAACTCCGGGTAAAAATACGAACCCAACTAAAACTCCGGGTAAAAATACGAACCCAACTAAAACTCCGGGTAAAAAATACGAACCCAACTAAAACTCCGGATAAAAAATACGAACCCAACTAAAACTCCGGGCAAAAATACTAACCCAACTAAAAAGTCCGGGTAAAAAATACGAACCCAACTAAAACTCCGGGTAAAATTACGAACGCAACTAAAACTCCGGGTAAAAATACGAACCCAACTAAAACTCCGGGTAAAAAATACGAACCCAACTAAAACTCCGGGTAAAAAATACGAACCCAACTAAAAAGTCCGGTAAAAATATGAACCCAACTAAAACTCCGGGTAAAATTACCAACACAACTAAAAAGTCCGGGTAAAATTACGAACCCAACTAAAACTCCGGGTAAAATTACGAACCCAACTAAAACTCCGGGTAAAAAATACGAACCCAACTAAAAAGTCCGGGTAAAATTACGAACCCAACTAAAAAGTCCGGGTAAAATTACGAACCCCAACTAAAACTCGGGTAAAATTACGAACTCAACTAAAACTCCGGGTAAAATTACGAACCCAACTAAAACTCCGGGTAAAATTACGAACCCAACTAGAAGTCCGGGTAAAAAATACGAACCCAACTAAAAAGTCCGGGTAAAATTACGAACCCAACTAAAACTCCGGGTAAAATTACGAACCCAACTAAAACTTCGGGTAAAATTACGAACCCAAGTAAAACTCCGGGTAAAATTACGAACCCAAGTAAAACTCCGGGTAAAATTACGAACCCAACTAAAACTCGGGTAAAATTACGAACCCAACTAAAACTCCGTGTAAAATTACGAACCCAACTAAAAGTCCGGGTAAAAATACGAACCCAACTAAAAAGTCCGGGTAACTCAAGACTCCGGTAAAATTACGAACCCAACTAAAACTCCGGGTAAAATTACGAACCCAACTAAAACTCCGGGTAAAATTACGAACCCAACTAAAAGTCCGGGTACAAAATACGAACCCAACTAAAAGGACCGGGTAAAATTACGAACCCAACTAAAACTCCGGGTAAAATTATGAACCCAACTAAAAGTCCGGGTAAAAAATTCGAACCCAACTAAAAAGTCCGGGTAAAATTACGAACCCAACTAAAACTCCGGGTAAAATTACGAACCCAACTAAAAAGTCCGGGTAAAATTACGAACCCAACTAAAACTCCGGGTAAAATTACGAACTCAACTAAAACTCCGGGTAAAATTACGAACCCAACTAAAACTCCGGGTAAAATTACGAACCCAACTAAAACTCCGGGTAAAATTACGAACCCAACTAAAAGTCCGGGTACAAAATACGAACCCAACTAAAAGGTCCGGGTAAAATTACGAACCCAACTAAAACTCCGGGTAAAATTATGAACCCAACTAAAAGTCCGGGTAAAAAATTCGAACCCAACTAAAAAGTCCGGGTAAAATTACGAACCCAACTAAAACTCCGGGTAAAATTACGAACCCAACTAAAAAGTCCGGGTAAAATTACGAACCCAACTAAAAAGTCCGGGTAAAATTACGAACCCAACTAAAAAGTCCGGGTAAAATTACGAACCCAACTAAAACTCCGGGTAAAATTACGAACTCAACTAAAACTCCGGGTAAAATTACGAACCCAACTAAAACTCCGGGTAAAAATTACGAACCCAACTAAAAGTCCGGGTAAAAATACGAACCCAACTAAAAAGTCCGGGTAAAATTACGAACCCAACTAAAAGTGCGGGTAAAAAATTCGAACCCAACTAAAAAGTCCGGGTAAAATTACGAACCCAACTAAAACTCCGGGTAAAATACGAACCCAACTAAAACTCCGGGTAAAAAATACGAACCCAACTAAAACTCCAACTAAAACTCCGGGTAAAAAATACGAACCCAACTAAAACTCCGGGTAAAATACGAACCCAACTAAAACTCGGGTAAAATACGAACCAACTAAAACTCCGGTAAAAATACGGACCCAACTAAAACTCCGGCTAAAAAATACGAACCCACTAAAACTCCGGGCAAAAATACTAACCCAACTAAAAAGTCCGGGTAAAAAATACGAACCCAAGTGAAACTCCGGTAAAATTACGAACCCAACTAAAACTCCGGGTAAAATTACGAACCCAACTAAAACTCCGGGCAAAAATACTAACCAACTAAAAAGTCCGGGTAAAAAATACGAACCCAACTAAAACTCCGGGTAAAATACGAACCCAACTAAAACTCCGGGTAAAAATACGAACCCAACTAAAACTCCGGGTAAAAATATGAACCCAACTAAAACTCCGGGTAAAATTACCAACACAACTAAAACTCCGGGTAAAAATACGAACCCAACTAAAACTCCGGGTAAAAAATACGAACCCAACTAAAACTCCGGGTAAAAAATTCGAACCCAACTAAAACTCCGGGTAAAATACGAACCCAACTAAAAGTCCGGGTAAAAAATACGAACCCAACTAAAAAGTCGAGTAAAATTACGAACCCAACTAAAACTCCGGGTAAAAATACGAACCCAACTAAAACTCCGGGTAAAAAATACGAACCCAACTAAACTCCGGGTAAAAATACGAACCCAACTAAAACTCCGGGTAAAAATGCGAACCCAACTAAAACTCCGGGTAAAAAATACGAACCCAACTAAAACTCCGGATAAAAAATACGAACCCAACTAAAACTCCGGGCAAAAATACTAACCCAACTAAAAAGTCCGGGTAAAAAATACGAACCCAACTAAAACTCCGGGTAAAATTACGAACCCAACTAAAACTCCGGTAAAAATACGAACCCAACTAAAACTCCGGGTAAAAATACGAACCCAACTAAAACTCCGGGTAAAAAATACGAACCCAACTAAAAAGTCCGGTAAAAAATATGAACCCAACTAAAACTCCGGGTAAAATTACCAACACAACTAAAAAGTCCGGGTAAAATTACGAACCCAACTAAACTCCGGGTAAAATTACGAACCCAACTAAAACTCCGGGTAAAATTACGAACCCAACTAAAAGTCCGGTAAAAAATACGAACCCAACTAAAAAGTCCGGGTAAAATTACGAACCCAACTAAAAGTGCGGATAAAAAATTCGAACCCAACTAAAAAGTCCGGGTAAAATTACGAACCCAACTAAAACTCCAGGTAAAAATACGAACCCAACTAAAACTCCGGGTAAAAAATACGAACCCAACTAAAACTCCGGGTAAAAATACGAACCCAACTAAAAACTCCGGGTAAAAATACGAACCCAACTAAAACTCCGGGTAAAAAATACGGACCCAACTAAAACTCCGGCTAAAAAATACGAACCCAACTAAAACTCCGGGCAAAATACTAACCCAACTAAAAAGTCCGGGTATAAAATACGAACCCAAGTGAAACTCCGGGTAAAATTACGAACCCAACTAAAACTCCGGGTAAAATTACGAACCCAACTAAAACTCCGGGCAAAATACTAACCCAACTAAAAAGTCGGGTAAAAAATACGAACCCAACTAAAACTCCGGGTAAAAATACGAACCCAACTAAAACTCCGGGTAAAAATACGAACCCAACTAAAACTCCGGGTAAAAAATATGAACCCAACTAAAACTCCGGGTAAAATTACCAACACAACTAAAACTCCGGGTAAAAATACGAACCCAACTAAAACTCCGGTAAAAAATACGAACCCAACTAAAACTCCGGGTAAAAAATTCGAACCCAACTAAAACTCCGGGTAAAATTACGAACCCAACTAAAAGTCCGGGTAAAAAATACGAACCCAACTAAAAAGTCCGAGTAAAATTACGAACCCAACTAAAACTCCGGGTAAAAATACGAACCCAACTAAAACTCCGGGTAAAAAATACGAACCCAACTAAAACTCCGGGTAAAAATACGAACCCAACTAAAACTCCGGTAAAAATACGAACCCAACTAAAACTCCGGGTAAAAAATACGAACCCAACTAAAACTCCGGATAAAAATACGAACCCAACTAAAACTCCGGGCAAAAATACTAACCCAACTAAAAAGTCCGGGTAAAAAATACGAACCCAACTAAAACTCCGGGTAAAATTACGAACCCAACTAAAACTCCGGGTAAAAATACGAACCCAACTAAAACTCCGGGTAAAAAATACGAACCCAACTAAAACTCCGGGTAAAAAATACGAACCAACTAAAAAGTCCGGTAAAAAATATGAACCCAACTAAAACTCCGGGTAAAATTACCAACACAACTAAAAAGTCCGGGTAAAATTACGAACCCAACTAAAACTCCGGGTAAAATTACGAACCCAACTAAAACTCCGGGTAAAAAATACGAACCCAACTAAAAAGTCCGGGTAAAATTTCGAACCCAACTAAAAAGTCCGGTAAAATTACGAACCCAACTAAAACTCCGGGTAAAATTACGAACTCAACTAAAACTCCGGGTAAAATTACGAACCCAACTAAAACTCCGGGTAAAATTACGAACCCAACTAGAAGTCCGGGTAAAAAATACGAACCCAACTAAAAAGTCCGGGTAAAATTACGAACCCAACTAAAACTCCGGGTAAAATTACGAACCCAACTAAAACTCCGGGTAAAATTACGAACCCAAGTAAAACTCCGGGTAAAATTACGAACCCAAGTAAAACTCCGGGTAAAATTACGACCCAACTAAAACTCCGGGTAAAATACGAACCCAACTAAAACTCCGTGTAAAATTACGAACCCAACTAAAAGTCCGGGTAAAAATACGAACCCAACTAAAAGTCCGGGTAACTCAAGACTCCGGGTAAAATTACGAACCCAACTAAAACTCCGGGTAAAATACGAACCCAACTAAAAAGTCCGGGTAAATTACGAACCCAACTAAAAAGTCCGGGTAAAATTACGAACCCAACTAAAAAGTCCGGGTACAAAATACGAACCCAACTAAAAGGTCCGGGTAAAATTACGAACCCAACTAAAACTCCGGGCAAAAATACTAACCCAACTAAAAAGTCCGGGTAAAAAATACGAACCCAACTAAACTCCGGGTAAAAATACGAACCCAACTAAAACTCCGGGTAAAAATACGAACCCAACTAAAACTCCGGGTAAAAAATATGAACCCAACTAAAACTCCGGGTAAAATTACCAACACAACTAAAACTCCGGGTAAAAATACGAACCCAACTAAAACTCCGGGTAAAAAATACGAACCCAACTAAAACTCCGGGTAAAAAATTCGAACCCAACTAAAACTCCGGGTAAAATTACGAACCCAACTAAAAGTCCGGTAAAAAATACGAACCAACTAAAAAGTCCGAGTAAAATTACGAACCCAACTAAAACTCCGGGTAAAAATACGAACCCAACTAAAACTCCGGGTAAAAATACGAACCCAACTAAAACTCCGTGTAAAAATACGAACCCAACTAAAACTCCGGGTAAAAATACGAACCCAACTAGAACTCCGGGTAAAAAAAAACGAACCCAACTAAAACTCCGGATAAAAAATACGAACCCAACTAAAACTCCGGGCAAAAATACTAACCCAACTAAAAAGTCCGGGTAAAAAATACGAACCCAACTAAACTCCGGGTAAAATTACGAACCCAACTAAACTCGGGGTAAAAATACAAACCCAACTAAAACTCCGGGTAAAAAATACGAACCCAACTAAAACTCCGGGTAAAAAATACGAACCCAACTAAAAAGTCCGGTAAAAAATATGAACCCAACTAAAACTCCGGGTAAAATTACCAACACAACTAAAAAGTCCGGGTAAAATTACGAACCCAACTAAAAAGTCCGGGTAAAATTACGAACCCAACTAAAAAGTCCGGGTAAAATTACGAACCCAACTAAAACTCCGGGTAAAATTACGAACTCAACTAAAACTCCGGGTAAAATTACGAACCCAACTAAAACTCCGGGTAAAATTACGAACCCAACTAGAAGTCCGGGTAAAAAATACGAACCCAACTAAAAAGTCCGGGTAAAATTACGAACCCAACTAAAACTCCGGGTAAAATTACGAACCCAACTAAAACTCCGGGTAAAATTACGAACCCAAGTAAAACTCCGGGTAAAATTACGAACCCAAGTAAAACTCCGGGTAAAATTACGAACCCAACTAAAACTCCGGGTAAAATTACGAACCCAACTAAAACTCCGTGTAAAATTACGAACCCAACTAAAAGTCCGGGTAAAAATACGAACCCAACTAAAAAGTCCGGGTAACTCAAGACTCCGGGTAAAATTACGAACCCAACTAAAACTCCGGGTAAAATTACGAACCCAACTAAAACTCCGGGTAAAATTACGAACCCAACTAAAAGTCCGGGTACAAAATACGAACCCAACTAAAAGGTCCGGGTAAAATTACGAACCCAACTAAAACTCCGGGTAAAATTATGAACCCAACTAAAAGTCCGGGTAAAAAATTCGAACCCAACTAAAAAGTCCGGGTAAAATTACGAACCCAACTAAAACTCCGGGTAAAATTACGAACCCAACCAAAAAGTCCGGGTAAAATTACGAACCCAACTAAAAAGTCCGGGTAAAATTACGAACCCAACTAAAAAGTCCGGGTAAAATTACGAACCCAACTAAAACTCCGGGTAAAATTACGAACTCAACTAAAACTCCGGGTAAAATTACGAACCCAACTAAAACTCCGGGTAAAATTACGAACCCAACTAAAAGTCCGGGTAAAAAATACGAACCCAACTAAAAAGTCCGGGTAAAATTACGAACCCAACTAAAAGTGCGGGTAAAAAATTCGAACCCAACTAAAAAGTCCGGGTAAAATTACGAACCCAACTAAAACTCCGGGTAAAAATACGAACCCAACTAAAACTCCGGGTAAAAAATACGAACCCAACTAAAACTCCGGGTAAAAATACGAACCCAACTAAAACTCCGGGTAAAAATACGAACCCAACTAATACTCCGGGTAAAAAATACGGACCCAACTAAAACTCCGGCTAAAAAATACGAACCCAACTAAAACTCCGGGCAAAAATACTAACCCAACTAAAAAGTCCGGGTAAAAAATACGAACCCAACTAAAACTCCGGGTAAAAATACGAACCCAACTAAAACTCCTGGTAAAAATACGAACCCAACTAAAACTCCGGGTAAAAAATACGAACCCAACTAAAACTCCGGGTAAAAAATACGAACCCAACTAAAAAGTCCGGTAAAAAATATGAACCCAACTAAAACTCCGGGTAAAATTACCAACACAACTAAAAAGTCCGGGTAAAATTACGAACCCAACTAAAACTCCGGGTAAAATTACGAACCCAACTAAAACTCCGGGTAAAAAATACGAACCCAACTAAAAAGTCCGGGTAAAATTACGAACCCAACTAAAACTCCGGGTAAAATTACGAACTCAACTAAAACTCCGGGTAAAATTACGAACCCAACTAAAACTCCGGGTAAAATTACGAACCCAACTAGAAGTCCGGGTAAAAAATACGAACCCAACTAAAAAGTCCGGGTAAAATTACGAACCCAACTAAAACTCCGGGTAAAATTACGAACCCAACTAAAACTCCGGGTAAAATTACGAACCCAAGTAAAACTCCGGGTAAAATTACGAACCCAAGTAAAACTCCGGGTAAAATTACGAACCCAACTAAAACTCCGGGTAAAATTACGAACCCAACTAAAACTCCGGGTAAAATTACGAACCCAACTAAAAGTCCGGGTAAAAATACGAACCCAACTAAAAAGTCCGGGTAACTCAAGACTCCGGGTAAAATTACGAACCCAACTAAAACTCCGAGTAAAATTACGAACCCAACTAAAACTCCGGGTAAAATTACGAACCCAACTAAAAGTCCGGGTACAAAATACGAACCCAACTAAAAGGTCCGGGTAAAATTACGAACCCAACTAAAACTCCGGGTAAAATTATGAACCCAACTAAAAGTCCGGTTAAAAAATTCGAACCCAACTAAAAAGTCCGGGTAAAATTACGAACCCAACTAAAACTCCGGGTAAAATTACGAACCCAACTAAAACTCCGGGTAAAATTACGAACCCAACTAAAAAGTCCGGGTAAAATTACGAACCCAAATAAAAAGTCCGGGTAAAATTACTAACCCAACTAAAACTCCGGGTAATATTACGAACTCAACTAAAACTCCGGGTAAAATTACGAACCCAACTAAAACTCCGGGTAAAATTACGAACTCAACTAAAACTAAGGGTAAAATTACGAACCCAACTAAAACTCCGGGTGAAATTACGAACCCAACTAAATGTCCGGGTAAAAAATACGAACCCAACTAAAAAGTCCGGGTGAAATTACGAACCCAACTAAAACTCCGGGTAAAATTACGAACCCAACTAAAACTCCGGGTAAAATTACGAACCTAACTAAAACTCCGGGTAAAATTACGAACCCAACTAAAACTCCGGGTAAAATTACGAACCCAACTAAAAAGTGCGGGTAAAATTACGAACCCAACTAAAACTCCGGGTAAAAAATACGAACCAAACAAAAAAGTCGGGGTAACATTTAGAACCCAACTAAAACTCCGGGTAAAAAAATACGAACCCAACTAAAACTCCGGGCAAAAATACTAACCCAACTAAAAAGTCCGGGTAAAAAATACGAACCTAACTAAAACTCCGGGTAAAAATACGAACCCAACTAAAGCTCCGGGTAAAAATACGAACCCAACTAAAACTCCGGGTAAAAAATACGAACCCAACTAAAACTCCGGGTAAAAATACGAACCCAACTAAAACTCCGGGTAAAAATACGAACCCAACTAAAACTCCGGGTAAAAAATACGAACCCAACTAAAACTCCGGGTAAAAAATACGAACCCAACTAAAACTCCGGGCAAAAATACTAACCCAATTAAAAAGTCCGGGTAAAAAATACGAACCCAACTAAAACTCCGGGTAAAAATACGAACCCAACTAAAACTCCGGGTACAAATACGAACCCAACTAAAACTCCGGATAAAAAATACGAACCCAACTAAAACTCCGGGTAAAAAATACGAACCCAACTAAAAAGTCCGGTAAAAAATATGAACCCAACTAAAACTCCGGGTAAAATTACCAACACAACTAAAACTCCGGGTAAAAATACGAACCCAACTAAAACTCCGGGTAAACAATACGAACCCAACTAAAACTCCGGGTAAAAAATACGAACCCAACTAAAACTCCGGGTAAAATTACGAACCCAACTAAAAGTCCGGGTAAAAAATACGAACCCAACTAAAAAGTCCGGGTAAAATTACGAACCCAACTAAAACTCCGGGTAAAAAATACGAACCCAACTAAAAAGTCCGGGTAAAATTACGAACCCAAGTAAAACTCCGGGTAAAATTACGAACCCAACTAAAACTCCGGGTAAAATTACGAACCCAACTAAAAGTCCGGGTAAAAAATACGAGCCCAACTAAAAAGTCCGGGTAAAATTACGAACCCAACTAAAAGTCCGGGTAAAAAATACGAACCCAACTAAAAAGTCCGGGTAAAATTACGAACCCAAGTGAAACTCCGGGTAAAATTACGAACCCAACTAAAACTCCGGGTAAAATTACGAACCCAACTAAAACTCCGGGCAAAAATACTAACCCAACTAAAAAGTCCGGGTAAAAAATACGAACCCAACTAAAACTCCGGGTAAAAATACGAACCCAACTAAAACTCCGGGTAAAAATACGAACCCAACTAAAACTCCGGGTAAAAAATATGAACCCAACTAAAACTCCGGGTAAAATTACCAACACAACTAAAACTCCGGGTAAAAATACGAACCCAACTAAAACTCCGGGTAAAGAATACGAACCCAACTAAAACTCCGGGTAAAAAATTCGAACCCAACTAAAACTCCGGGTAAAATTACGAACCCAACTAAAAGTCCGGGTAAAAAATACGAACCCAACTAAAAAGTCCGAGTAAAATTACGAACCCAACTAAAACTCCGGGTAAAATTACGAACCCAACTAAAACTCCGGGTAAAAAATACGAACCCAACTAAAAAGTCCGGGTAAAATTACGAACCCAACTAAAAAGTCCGGGTAAAATTACGACCCCAACTAAAACTCCGGATAAAATTACGAACTCAACTAAAACTCCGGGTAAAATTACGAACCCAACTAAAACTCCGGGTAAAATTACGAACCCAACTAAAAGTCCGGGTAAAAAATACGAACCCAACTAAAAAGTCCGGGTAAAATTACGAACCCAACTAAAACTCCGGGTAAAATTACGAACCCAACTAAAACTCCGGGTAAAATTACGAACCCAAGTAAAACTCCGGGTAAAATTACGAACCCAACTAAAAAGTCCGGGTAAAATTACGAACCCAAATAAAAAGTCCGGGTAAAATTACGAACCCAACTAAAACTCCGGGTAAAATTACGAACTCAACTAAAACTCCGGGTAAAATTACGAACCCAACTAAAACTCCGGGTAAAATTACGAACCCAACTAGAAGTCCGGGTAAAAAATACGAACCCAACTAAAAAGTCCGGGTAAAATTACGAACCCAACTAAAACTCCGGGTAAAATTACGAACCCAACTAAAACTCCGGGTAAAATTACGAACCCAAGTAAAACTCCGGGTAAAATTACGAACCCAAGTAAAACTCCGGGTAAAATTACGAACCCAACTAAAACTCCGGGTAAAATTACGAACCCAACTAGAACTCCGTGTAAAATTACGAACCCAACTAAAAGTCCGGGTAAAAATACGAACCCAACTAAAAAGTCCGGGTAACTCAAGACTCCGGGTAAAATTACGAACCCAACTAAAACTCCGGGTAAAATTACGAACCCAACTAAAACTCCGGGTAAAATTACGAACCCAACTAAAAGTCCGGGTACAAAATACGAACCCAACTAAAAGGTCCGGGTAAAATTACGAACCCAACTAAAACTCCGGGTAAAATTATGAACCCAACTAAAAGTCCGGGTAAAAAATTCGAACCCAACTAAAAAGTCCGGGTAAAATTACGAACCCAACTAAAACTCCGGGTAAAATTACGAACCCAACTAAAAAGTCCGGGTAAAATTACGAACCCAACTAAAAAGTCCGGGTAAAATTACGAACCCAACTAAAAAGTCCGGGTAAAATTACGAACCCAACTAAAACTCCGGGTAAAATTACGAACTCAACTAAAACTCCGGGTAAAATTACGAACCCAACTAAAACTCCGGGTAAAATTACGAACCCAACTAAAAGTCCGGGTAAAAAATACGAACCCAACTAAAAAGTCCGGGTAAAATTACGAACCCAACTAAAAGTGCGGGTAAAAAATTCGAACCCAACTAAAAAGTCCGGGTAAAATTACGAACCCAACTAAAACTCCGGGTAAAAATACGAACCCAACTAAAACTCCGGGTAAAAAATACGAACCCAACTAAAACTCCGGGTAAAAATACGAACCCAACTAAAACTCCGGGTAAAAATACGAACCCAACTAAAACTCCGGGTAAAAAATACGGACCCAACTAAAACTCCGGCTAAAAAATACGAACCCAACTAAAACTCCGGGCAAAAATACTAACCCAACTAAAAAGTCCGGGTAAAAAATACGAACCCAACTAAAACGCCGGGTAAAAATACGAACCCAACTAAAACTCCGGGTAAAAATACGAACCCAACTAAAACTCCGGGTAAAAAATACGAACCCAACTAAAACTCCGGGTAAAAAATACGAACCCAACTAAAAAGTCCGGTAAAAAATATGAACCCAACTAAAACTCCGGGTAAAATTACCAACACAACTAAAAAGTCCGGGTAAAATTACGAACCCAACTAAAACTCCGGGTAAAATTACGAACCCAACTAAAACTCCGGGTAAAAAATACGAACCCAACTAAAAAGTCCGGGTAAAATTACGAACCCAACTAAAACTCCGGGTAAAATTACCAACACAACTAAAACTCCGGGTAAAAATACGAACCCAACTAAAACTCCGGGTAAAGAATACGAACCCAACTAAAACTCCGGGTAAAAAATTCGAACCAAACTAAAACTCCGGGTAAAATTACGAACCCAACTAAAAGTCCGGGTAAAAAATACGAACCCAACTAAAAAGTCCGAGTAAAATTACGAACCCAACTAAAACTCCGGGTAAAATTACGAACCCAACTAAAACTCCGGGTAAAAAATACGAACCCAACTAAAAAGTCCGGGTAAAATTACGAACCCAACTAAAAAGTCCGGGTAAAATTACGACCCCAACTAAAACTCCGGATAAAATTACGAACTCAACTAAAACCCCGGGTAAAATTACGAACCCAACTAAAACTCCGGGTAAAATTACGAACCCAACTAAAAGTCCGGGTAAAAAATACGAACCCAACTAAAAAGTCCGGGTAAAATTACGAACCCAACTAAAACTCCGGGTAAAATTACGAACCCAACTAAAACTCCGGGTAAAATTACGAACCCAAGTAAAACTCCGGGTAAAATTACGAACCCAACTAAAAAGTCCGGGTAAAATTACGAACCCAAATAAAAAGTCCGGGTAAAATTACGAACCCAACTAAAACTCCGGGTAAAATTACGAACTCAACTAAAACTCCGGGTAAAATTACGAACCCAACTAAAACTCCGGGTAAAATTACGAACCCAACTAGAAGTCCGGGTAAAAAATACGAACCCAACTAAAAAGTCCGGGTAAAATTACGAACCCAACTAAAACTCCGGGTAAAATTACGAACCCAACTAAAACTCCGGGTAAAATTACGAACCCAAGTAAAACTCCGGGTAAAATTACGAACCCAAGTAAAACTCCGGGTAAAATTACGAACCCAACTAAAACTCCGGGTAAAATTACGAACCCAACTAAAACTCCGTGTAAAATTACGAACCCAACTAAAAGTCCGGGTAAAAATACGAACCCAACTAAAAAGTCCGGGTAACTCAAGACTCCGGGTAAAATTACGAACCCAACTAAAACTCCGGGTAAAATTACGAACCCAACTAAAACTCCGGGTAAAATTACGAACCCAACTAAAAGTCCGGGTACAAAATACGAACCCAACTAAAAGGTCCGGGTAAAATTACGAACCCAACTAAAACTCCGGGTAAAATTATGAACCCAACTAAAAGTCCGGGTAAAAAATTCGAACCCAACTAAAAAGTCCGGGTAAAATTACGAACCCAACTAAAACTCCGGGTAAAATTACGAACCCAACTAAAAAGTCCGGGTAAAATTACGAACCCAACTAAAAAGTCCGGGTAAAATTACGAACCCAACTAAAAAGTCCGGGTAAAATTACGAACCCAACTAAAACTCCGGGTAAAATTACGAACTCAACTAAAACTCCGGGTAAAATTACGAACCCAACTAAAACTCCGGGTAAAATTACGAACCCAACTAAAAGTCCGGGTAAAAAATACGAACCCAACTAAAAAGTCCGGGTAAAATTACGAACCCAACTAAAAGTGCGGGTAAAAAATTCGAACCCAACTAAAAAGTCCGGGTAAAATTACGAACCCAACTAAAACTCCGGGTAAAAATACGAACCCAACTAAAACTCCGGGTAAAAAATACGAACCCAACTAAAACTCCGGGTAAAAAAACGAACCCAACTAAAACTCCGGGTAAAAATACGAACCCAACTAAAACTCCGGGTAAAAAATACGGACCCAACTAAAACTCCGGCTAAAAAATACGAACCCAACTAAAACTCCGGGCAAAAATACTAACCCAACTAAAAAGTCCGGGTAAAAAATACGAACCCAACTAAAACGCCGGGTAAAAATACGAACCCAACTAAAACTCCGGGTAAAAATACGAACCCAACTAAAACTCCGGGTAAAAAATACGAACCCAACTAAAACTCCGGGTAAAAAATACGAACCCAACTAAAAAGTCCGGTAAAAAATATGAACCCAACTAAAACTCCGGGTAAAATTACCAACACAACTAAAAAGTCCGGGTAAAATTACGAACCCAACTAAAACTCCGGGTAAAATTACGAACCCAACTAAAACTCCGGGTAAAAAATACGAACCCAACTAAAAAGTCCGGGTAAAATTACGAACCCAACTAAAACTCCGGGTAAAATTACGAACTCAACTAAAACTCCGGGTAAAATTACGAACCCAACTAAAACTCCGGGTAAAATTACGAACCCAACTAGAAGTCCGGGTAAAAAATACGAACCCAACTAAAAAGTCCGGGTAAAATTACGAACCCAACTAAAACTCCGGGTAAAATTACGAACCCAACTAAAACTCCGGGTAAAATTACGAACCCAAGTAAAACTCCGGGTAAAATTACGAACCCAAGTAAAACTCCGGGTAAAATTACGAACCCAACTAAAACTCCGGGTAAAATTACGAACCCAACTAAAACTCCGGGTAAAATTACGAACCCAACTAAAAGTCCGGGTAAAAATACGAACCCAACTAAAAAGTCCGGGTAACTCAAGACTCCGGGTAAAATTACGAACCCAACTAAAACTCCGAGTAAAATTACGAACCCAACTAAAACTCCGGGTAAAATTACGAACCCAACTAAAAGTCCGGGTACAAAATACGAACCCAACTAAAAGGTCCGGGTAAAATTACGAACCCAACTAAAACTCCGGGTAAAATTATGAACCCAACTAAAAGTCCGGTTAAAAAATTCGAACCCAACTAAAAAGTCCGGGTAAAATTACGAACCCAACTAAAACTCCGGGTAAAATTACGAACCCAACTAAAACTCCGGGTAAAATTACGAACCCAACTAAAAAGTCCGGGTAAAATTACGAACCCAAATAAAAAGTCCGGGTAAAATTACTAACCCAACTAAAACTCCGGGTAAAATTACGAACTCAACTAAAACTCCGGGTAAAATTACGAACCCAACTAAAACTCCGGGTAAAATTACGAACTCAACTAAAACTAAGGGTAAAATTACGAACCCAACTAAAACTCCGGGTGAAATTACGAACCCAACTAAATGTCCGGGTAAAAAATACGAACCCAACTAAAAAGTCCGGGTGAAATTACGAACCCAACTAAAACTCCGGGTAAAATTACGAACCCAACTAAAACTCCGGGTAAAATTACGAACCCAACTAAAAAGTGCGGGTAAAATTACGAACCCAACTAAAACTCCGGGTAAAAAATACGAACCAAACAAAAAAGTCGGGGTAACATTTAGAACCCAACTAAAACTCCGGGTAAAAAAATACGAACCCAACTAAAACTCCGGGCAAAAATACTAACCCAACTAAAAAGTCCGGGTAAAAAATACGAACCTAACTAAAACTCCGGGTAAAAATACGAACCCAACTAAAGCTCCGGGTAAAAATACGAACCCAACTAAAACTCCGGGTAAAAAATACGAACCCAACTAAAACTCCGGGTAAAAATACGAACCCAACTAAAACTCCGGGTAAAAATACGAACCCAACTAAAACTCCGGGTAAAAAATACGAACCCAACTAAAACTCCGGGTAAAAAATACGAACCCAACTAAAACTCCGGGCAAAAATACTAACCCAATTAAAAAGTCCGGGTAAAAAATACGAACCCAACTAAAACTCCGGGTAAAAATACGAACCCAACTAAAACTCCGGGTACAAATACGAACCCAACTAAAACTCCGGATAAAAAATACGAACCCAACTAAAACTCCGGGTAAAAAATACGAACCCAACTAAAAAGTCCGGTAAAAAATATGAACCCAACTAAAACTCCGGGTAAAATTACCAACACAACTAAAACTCCGGGTAAAAATACGAACCCAACTAAAACTCCGGGTAAACAATACGAACCCAACTAAAACTCCGGGTAAAAAATACGAACCCAACTAAAACTCCGGGTAAAATTACGAACCCAACTAAAAGTCCGGGTAAAAAATACGAACCCAACTAAAAAGTCCGGGTAAAATTACGAACCCAACTAAAACTCCGGGTAAAAAATACGAACCCAACTAAAAAGTCCGGGTAAAATTACGAACCCAAGTAAAACTCCGGGTAAAATTACGAACCCAACTAAAACTCCGGGTAAAATTACGAACCCAACTAAAAGTCCGGGTAAAAAATACGAACCCAACTAAAAAGTCCGGGTAAAATTACGAACCCAACTAAAAGTCCGGGTAAAAAATACGAACCCAACTAAAAAGTCCGGGTAAAATTACGAACCCAAGTGAAACTCCGGGTAAAATTACGAACCCAACTAAAACTCCGGGTAAAATTACGAACCCAACTAAAACTCCGGGCAAAAATACTAACCCAACTAAAAAGTCCGGGTAAAAAATACGAACCCAACTAAAACTCCGGGTAAAAATACGAACCCAACTAAAACTCCGGGTAAAAATACGAACCCAACTAAAACTCCGGGTAAAAAATATGAACCCAACTAAAACTCCGGGTAAAATTACCAACACAACTAAAACTCCGGGTAAAAATACGAACCCAACTAAAACTCCGGGTAAAGAATACGAACCCAACTAAAACTCCGGGTAAAAAATTCGAACCCAACTAAAACTCCGGGTAAAATTACGAACCCAACTAAAAGTCCGGGTAAAAAATACGAACCCAACTAAAAAGTCCGAGTAAAATTACGAACCCAACTAAAACTCCGGGTAAAATTACGAACCCAACTAAAACTCCGGGTAAAAAATACGAACCCAACTAAAAAGTCCGGGTAAAATTACGAACCCAACTAAAAAGTCCGGGTAAAATTACGACCCCAACTAAAACTCCGGATAAAATTACGAACTCAACTAAAACTCCGGGTAAAATTACGAACCCAACTAAAACTCCGGGTAAAATTACGAACCCAACTAAAAGTCCGGGTAAAAAATACGAACCCAACTAAAAAGTCCGGGTAAAATTACGAACCCAACTAAAACTCCGGGTAAAATTACGAACCCAACTAAAACTCCGGGTAAAATTACGAACCCAAGTAAAACTCCGGGTAAAATTACGAACCCAAGTAAAACTCCGGGTAAAATTACGAACCCAACTAAAACTCCGGGTAAAATTACGAACCCAACTAAAACTCCGGGTAAAATTACGAACCCAACTAAAAGTCCGGGTAAAAATACGAACCCAACTATTAACTCAAGACTCCGGGTAAAATTACGAACCCAACTAAAACTCCGGGTAAAATTACGAACCCAACTAAAACTCCGGGTAAAATTACGAACCCAACTAAAAGTCCGGGTAAAAAATACGAACCCAACTAAAAAGTCCGGGTAAAATTACGAACCCAACTAAAAGTCCGGGTAAAAAATTCGAACCCAACTAAAAAGTCCGGGTAAAATTACGAACCCAACTAAAACTCCGGGTAAAAATACGAACCCAACTAAAACTCCGGGTAAAAAATACGAACCCAACTAAAACTCCGGGTAAAAATACGAACCCAACTAAAACTCCGGGTAAAAATACGAACCCAACTAAAACTCCGGGTAAGAAATACGAACCCAACTAAAACTCCGGATAAAAAATACGAACCCAACTAAAACTCCGGGCAAAAATACTAACCCAACTAAAAAGTCCGGGTAAAAAATACGAACCCAACTAAAACTCCGGGTAAAAATACGAACCCAACTAACACTCCGGGTAAAAATACGAACCCAACTAAAACTCCGGGAAAAAAATACGAACCCAACTAAAACTCCGGGTAAAAAATACGAACCCAACTAAAAAGTCCGGTAAAAAATATGAACCCAACTAAAACTCCGGGTAAAATTACCAACACAACTAAAAAGTCCGGGTAAAATTACGAACCCAACTAAAACTCCGGGTAAAATTACGAACCCAACTAAAACTCCGGGTAAAAAATACGAACCCAACTAAAAAGTCCGGGTAAAATTACGAACCCAACTAAAAAGTCCGGGTAAAATTACGAACCCAACTAAAACTCCGGGTAAAATTACGAACTCAACTAAAACTCCGGGTAAAATTACGAACCCAACTAAAACTCCGGGTAAAATTACGAACCCAACTAGAAGTCCGGGTAAAAAATACGAACCCAACTAAAAAGTCCGGGTTAAATTACGAACCCAACTAAAACTCCGGGTAAAATTACGAACCCAACTAAAACTCCGGGTAAAATTACGAACCCAAGTAAAACTCCGGGTAAAATTACGAACCCAAGTAAAACTCCGGGTAAAATTACGAACCCAACTAAAACTCCTGGTAAAATTACGAACCCAACTAAAACTCCGGGTAAAATTACGAACCCAACTAAAAGTCCGGGTAAAAATACGAACCCAACTAAAAAGTCCGGGTAACTCAAGACTCCGGGTAAAATTACGAACCCAACTAAAACTCCGGGTAAAATTACGAACCCAACTAAAACTCCGGGTAAAATTACGAACCCAACTAAAAGTCCGGGTACAAAATACGAACCCAACTAAAAGGTCCGGGTAAAATTACGAACCCAACTAAAACTCCGGGTAAAATTATGAACCCAACTAAAAGTCCGGGTAAAAAATTCGAACCCAACTAAAAAGTCCGGGTAAAATTACGAACCCAACTAAAACTCCGGGTAAAATTACGAACCCAACTAAAAAGTCCGGGTAAAATTACGAACCCAACTAAAAAGTCCGGGTAAAATTACGAACCCAACTAAAAAGTCCGGGTAAAATTACGAACCCAACTAAAACTCCGGGTAAAATTACGAACTCAACTAAAACTCCGGGTAAAATTACGAGCCCAACTAAAACTCCGGGTAAAATTACGAACCCAACTAAAAGTCCGGGTAAAAAATACGAACCCAACTAAAAAGTCCGGGTAAAATTACGAACCCAACTAAAAGTGCGGGTAAAAAATTCGAACCCAACTAAAAAGTCCGGGTAAAATTACGAACCCAACTAAAACTCCGGGTAAAAATACGAACCCAACTAAAACTCCGGGTAAAAAATACGAACCCAACTAAAACTCCGGGTAAAAATACGAACCCAACTAAAACTCCGGGTAAAAATACGAACCCAACTAAAACTCCGGGTAAAAAATACGGACCCAACTAAAACTCCGGCTAAAAAATACGAACCCAACTAAAACTCCGGGCAAAAATACTAACCCAACTAAAAAGTCCGGGTAAAAAATACGAACCCAACTAAAACTCCGGGTAAAAATACGAACCCAACTAAAACTCCGGGTAAAAATACGAACCCAACTAAAACTCCGGGTAAAAAATACGAACCCAACTAAGACTCCGGGTAAAAAATACGAACCCAACTAAAAAGTCCGGTAAAAAATATGAACCCAACTAAAACTCCGGGTAAAATTACCAACACAACTAAAAAGTCCGGGTAAAATTACGAACCCAACTAAAACTCCGGGTAAAATTACGAACCCAACTAAAACTCCGGGTAAAAAATACGAACCCAACTAAAAAGTCTGGGTAAAATTACGAACCCAACTAAAAAGTCCGGGTAAAATTACGAACCCAACTAAAACTCCGGGTAAAATTACGAACTCAACTAAAACTCCGGGTAAAATTACGAACCCAACTAAAACTCCGGGTAAAATTACGAACCCAACTAGAAGTCCGGGTAAAAAATACGAACCCAACTAAAAAGTCCGGGTAAAATTACGAACCCAACTAAAACTCCGGGTAAAATTACGAACCCAACTAAAACTCCGGGTAAAATTACGAACCCAAGTAAAACTCCGGGTAAAATTACGAACCCAAGTAAAACTCCGGGTAAAATTACGAACCCAACTAAAACTCCGGGTAAAATTACGAACCCAACTAGAAGTCCGGGTAAAAAATACGAACCCAACTAAAAAGTCCGGGTAAAATTACGAACCCAACTAAAACTCCGGGTAAAATTACGAACCCAACTAAAACTCCGGGTAAAATTACGAACCCAAGTAAAACTCCGGGTAAAATTACGAACCCAAGTAAAACTCCGGGTAAAATTACGAACCCAACTAAAACTCGTGGTAAAATTACGAACCCAACTAAAACTCCGGGTAAAATTACGAACCCAACTAAAAGTCCGGGTAAAAATACGAACCCAACTAAAAAGTCCGGGTAACTCAAGACTCCGGGTAAAATTACGAACCCAACTAAAACTCCGGGTAAAATTACGAACCCAACTAAAACTCCGAGTAAAATTACGAACCCAACTAAAAGTCCGGGTACAAAATACGAACCCAACTAAAAGGTCCGGGTAAAATTACGAACCCAACTAAAACTCCGGGTAAAATTATGAACCCAACTAAAAGTCCGGGTAAAAAATTCGAACCCAACTAAAAAGTCCGGGTAAAATTACGAACCCAACTAAAACTCCGGGTAAAATTACGAACCCAACTAAAAAGTCCGGGTAAAATTACGAACCCAACTAAAAAGTCCGGGTAAAATTACGAACCCAACTAAAAAGTCCGGGTAAAATTACGAACCCAACTAAAACTCCGGGTAAAAATACGAACCCAACTAAAACTCCGGGTAAAAATACGAACCCAACTAAAACTCCGGGTAAAAAATACGAACCCAACTAAAACTCCGGGTAAAAAATACGAACCCAACTAAAAAGTCCGGTAAAAAATATGAACCCAACTAAAACTCCGGGTAAAATTACCAACACAACTAAAAAGTCCGGGTAAAATTACGAACCCAACTAAAACTCCGGGTAAAATTACGAACCCAACTAAAACTCCGGGTAAAAAATACGAACCCAACTAAAAAGTCTGGGTAAAATTACGAACCCAACTAAAAAGTCCGGGTAAAATTACGAACCCAACTAAAACTCCGGGTAAAATTACGAACTCAACTAAAACTCCGGGTAAAATTACGAACCCAACTAAAACTCCGGGTAAAATTACGAACCCAACTAGAAGTCCGGGTAAAAAATACGAACCCAACTAAAAAGTCCGGGTAAAATTACGAACCCAACTAAAACTCCGGGTAAAATTACGAACCCAACTAAAACTCCCGGTAAAATTACGAACCCAAGTAAAACTCCGGGTAAAATTACGAACCCAAGTAAAACTCCGGGTAAAATTACGAACCCAACTAAAACTCCGGGTAAAATTACGAACCCTACTAAAACTCCGGGTAAAATTACGAACCCAACTAAAAGTCCGGGTACAAAATACGAACCCAACTAAAAGGTCCGGGTAAAATTACGAACCCAACTAAAACTCCGGGTAAAATTATGAACCCAACTAAAAGTCCGGGTAAAAAATTCGAACCCAACTAAAAAGTCCGGGTAAAATTACGAACCCAACTAAAACTCCGGGTAAAATTACGAACCCAACTAAAAAGTCCGGGTAAAATTACGAACCCAACTAAAAAGTCCGGGTAAAATTACGAACCCAACTAAAAAGTCCGGGTAAAATTACGAACCCAACTAAAACTCCGGGTAAAATTACGAACTCAACTAAAACTCCGGGTAAAATTACGAGCCCAACTAAAACTCCGGGTAAAATTACGAACCCAACTAAAAGTCCGGGTAAAAAATACGAACCCAACTAAAAAGTCAGGGTAAAATTACGAACCCAACTAAAAGTGCGGGTAAAAAATTCGAACCCAACTAAAAAGTCCGGGTAAAATTACGAACCCAACTAAAACTCCGGGTAAAAATACGAACCCAACTAAAACTCCGGGTAAAAAATACGAACCCAACTAAAACTCCGGGTAAAAATACGAACCCAACTAAAACTCCGGGTAAAAATACGAACCCAACTAAAACTCCGGGTAAAAAATACGGACCCAACTAAAACTCCGGCTAAAAAATACGAACCCAACTAAAACTCCGGGCAAAAATACTAACCCAACTAAAAAGTCCGGGTAAAAAATACGAACCCAACTAAAACTCCGGGTAAAAATACGAACCCAACTAAAACTCCGGGTAAAAATACGAACCCAACTAAAACTCCGGGTAAAAAATACGAACCCAACTAAAACTCCGGGTAAAAAATACGAACCCAACTAAAAAGTCCGGTAAAAAATATGAACCCAACTAAAACTCCGGGTAAAATTACCAACACAACTAAAAAGTCCGGGTAAAATTACGAACCCAACTAAAACTCCGGGTAAAATTACGAACCCAACTAAAACTCCGGGTAAAAAATACGAACCCAACTAAAAAGTCTGGGTAAAATTACGAACCCAACTAAAAAGTCCGGGTAAAATTACGAACCCAACTAAAACTCCGGGTAAAATTACGAACTCAACTAAAACTCCGGGTAAAATTACGAACCCAACTAAAACTCCGGGTAAAATTACGAACCCAACTAGAAGTCCGGGTAAAAAATACGAACCCAACTAAAAAGTCCGGGTAAAATTACGAACCCAACTAAAACTCCGGGTAAAATTACGAACCTAACTAAAACTCCGGGTAAAATTACGAACCCAAGTAAAACTCCGGGTAAAATTACGAACCCAAGTAAAACTCCGGGTAAAATTACGAACCCAACTAAAACTCCGGGTAAAATTACGAACCCAACTAAAACTCCGGGTAAAATTACGAACCCAACTAAAAGTCCGGGTAAAAATACGAACCCAACTAAAAAGTCCGGGTAACTCAAGACTCCGGGTAAAATTACGAACCCAACTAAAACTCCGGGTAAAATTACGAACCCAACTAAAACTCCGGGTAAAATTACGAACCCAACTAAAAGTCCGGGTACAAAATACGAACCCAACTAAAAGGTCCGGGTAAAATTACGAACCCAACTAAAACTCCGGGTAAAATTATGAACCCAACTACAAGTCCGGTTAAAAAATTCGAACCCAACTAAAAAGTCCGGGTAAAATTACGAACCCAACTAAAACTCCGGGTAAAATTACGAACCCAACTAAAACTCCGGGTAAAATTACGAACCCAACTAAAAAGTCCGGGTAAAATTACGAACCCAAATAAAAAGTCCGGGTAAAATTACTAACCCAACTAAAACTCCGGGTAAAATTACGAACTCAACTAAAACTCCGGGTAAAATTACGAACCCAACTAAAACTCCGGGTGAAATTACGAACCCAACTAAAAGTCCGGGTAAAAAATACGAACCCAACTAAAAAGTCCGGGTAAAATTACGAACCCAACTAAAACTCCGGGTAAAATTACGAACCCAACTAAAAAGTCCGGGTAAAATTACGAACCCAACTAAAAAGTCCGGGTAAAATTACGAACCCAACTAAAAAGTCCGGGTAAAATTACGAACCCAACTAAAACTCCGGGTAAAATTACGAACTCAACTAAAACTCCGGGTAAAATTACGAACCCAACTAAAACTCCGGGTAAAATTACGAACCCAACTAAAAGTCCGGGTAAAAAATACGAACCCAACTAAAAAGTCCGGGTAAAATTACGAACCCAACTAAAAGTGCGGGTAAAAAATTCGAACCCAACTAAAAAGTCCGGGTAAAATTACGAACCCAACTAAAACTCCGGGTAAAAATACGAACCCAACTAAAACTCCGGGTAAAAAATACGAACCCAACTAAAACTCCGGGTAAAAATACGAACCCAACTAAAACTCCGGGTAAAAATACGAACCCAACTAAAACTCCGGGTAAAAAATACGGACCCAACTAAAACTCCGGCTAAAAAATACGAACCCAACTAAAACTCCGGGCAAAAATACTAACCCAACTAAAAAGTCCGGGTAAAAAATACGAACCCAACTAAAACTCCGGGTAAAAATACGAACCCAACTAAAACTCCGGGTAAAAATACGAACCCAACTAAAACTCCGGGTAAAAAATACGAACCCAACTAAAACTCCGGGTAAAAAATACGAACCCAACTAAAAAGTCCGGTAAAAAATATGAACCCAACTAAAACTCCGGGTAAAATTACCAACACAACTAAAAAGTCCGGGTAAAATTACGAACCCAACTAAAACTCCGGGTAAAATTACGAACCCAACTAAAACTCCGGGTAAAAAATACGAACCCAACTAAAAAGTCTGGGTAAAATTACGAACCCAACTAAAAAGTCCGGGTAAAATTACGAACCCAACTAAAACTCCGGGTAAAATTACGAACTCAACTAAAACTCCGGGTAAAATTACGAACCCAACTAAAACTCCGGGTAAAATTACGAACCCAACTAAAACTCCGGGTAAAAAATACGAACCCAACTAAAAAGTCTGGGTAAAATTACGAACCCAACTAAAAAGTCCGGGTAAAATTACGAACCCAACTAAAACTCCGGGTAAAATTACGAACTCAACTAAAACTCCGGGTAAAATTACGAACCCAACTAAAACTCCGGGTAAAATTACGAACCCAACTAGAAGTCCGGGTAAAAAATACGAACCCAACTAAAAAGTCCATGTAAAATTACGAACCCAACTAAAACTCCGGGTAAAATTACGAACCCAACTAAAACTCCGGGTAAAATTACGAACCCAAGTAAAACTCCGGGTAAAATTACGAACCCAAGTAAAACTCCGGGTAAAATTACGAACCCAACTAAAACTCCGGGTAAAATTACGAACCCAACTAAAACTCTGGGTAAAATTACGAACCCAACTAAAAGTCCGGGTAAAAATACGAACCCAACTAAAAAGTCCGGGTAACTCAAGACTCCGGGTAAAATTACGAACCCAAGTAAAACTCCGGGTAAAATTACGAACCCCAGTAAAACTCCGGGTAAAATTACGAACCCAACTAAAACTCCGGGTAAAATTACGAACCCAACTAAAACTCCGGGTAAAATTACGAACCCAACTAAAAGTCCGGGTAAAAATACGAACCCAACTAAAAAGTCCGGGTAACTCAAGACTCCGGGTAAAATTACGAACCCAACTAAAACTCCGGGTAAAATTACGAACCCAACTAAAACTCCGGGTAAAATTCCGAACCCAACTAAAAGTCCGGGTACAAAATACGAACCCAACTAAAAGGTCCGGGTAAAATTACGAACCCAACTAAAACTCAGGGTAAAATTACGAACCCAACTAAAAGTGCGGGTAAAAAATTCGAACCCAACTAAAAAGTCCGGGTAAAATTACGAACCCAACTAAAACTCCGGGTAAAAATACGAACCCAACTAAAACTCCGGGTAAAAAATACGAACCCAACTAAAACTCCGGGTAAAAATACGAACCCAACTAAAACTCCGGGTAAAAATACGAACCCAACTAAAACTCCGGGTAAAAAATACGGACCCAACTAAAACTCCGGCTAAAAAATACGAACCCAACTAAAACTCCGGGCAAAAATACTAACCCAACTAAAAAGTCCGGGTAAAAAATACGAACCCAACTAAAACTCCGGGTAAAAATACGAATCCAACTAAAACTCCGGGTAAAAATACGAACCCAACTAAAACTCCGGGTAAAAAATACGAACCCAACTAAAACTCCGGGTAAAAAATACGAACCCAACTAAAAAGTCCGGTAAAAAATATGAACCCAACTAAAACTCCGGGTAAAATTACCAACACAACTAAAAAGTCCGGGTAAAATTACGAACCCAACTAAAACTCCGGGTAAAATTACGAACCCAACTAAAACTCCGGGTAAAAAATACGAACCCAACTAAAAAGTCTGGGTAAAATTACGAACCCAACTAAAAAGTCCGGGTAAAATTACGAACCCAACTAAAACTCCGGGTAAAACTACGAACTCAACTAAAACTCCGGGTAAAATTACGAACCCAACTAAAACTCCGGGTAAAATTACGAACCCAACTAAAACTCCGGGTAAAAAATACGAACCCAACTAAAAAGTCTGGGTAAAATTACGAACCCAACTAAAAAGTCCGGGTAAAATTACGAACCCAACTAAAACTCCGGGTAAAATTACGAACTCAACTAAAACTCCGGGTAAAATTACGAACCCAACTAAAACTCCGGGTAAAATTACGAACCCAACTAGAAGTCCGGGTAAAAAATACGAACCCAACTAAAAAGTCCGGGTAAAATTACGAACCCAACTAAAACTCCGGGTAAAATTACGAACCCAACTAAAACTCCGGGTAAAATTACGAACCCAACTAAAACTCCGGGTAAAATTACGAACCCAACTAAAACTCCGGGTAAAATTACGAACCCAACTAAAAGTCCGGGTAAAAATACGAACCCAACTAAAAAGTCCGGGTAACTCAAGACTCCGGGTAAAATTACGAACCCAAGTAAAACTCCGGGTAAAATTACGAACCCAAGTAAAACTCCGGGTAAAATTACGAACCCAACTAAAACTCCGGGTAAAATTACGAACCCAACTAAAACTCCGGGTAAAATTACGAACCCAACTAAAAGTCCGGGTAAAAATACGAACCCAACTAAAAAGTCCGGGTAACTCAAGACTCCGGGTAAAATTACGAACCCAACTAAAACTCCGGGTAAAATTACGAACCCAACTAAAACTCCGGGTAAAATTCCGAACCCAACTAAAAGTCCGGGTACAAAATACGAACCCAACTAAAAGGTCCGGGTAAAATTACGAACCCAACTAAAACTCCGGGTAAAATTATGAACCCAACTACAAGTCCGGTTAAAAAATTCGAACCCAACTAAAAAGTCCGGGTAAAATTACGAACCCAACTAAAACTCCGGGTAAAATTACGAACCCAACTAAAACTCCGGGTAAAATTACGAACCCAACTAAAAAGTCCGGGTAAAATTACGAACCCAAATAAAAAGTCCGGGTAAAATTACTAACCCAACTAAAACTCCGGGTAAAATTACGAACTCAACTAAAACTCCGGGTGAAATTACGAACCCAACTAAAAGTCCGGGTAAAAAATACGAACCCAACTAAAAAGTCCGGGTAAAATTACGAACCCAACTAAAACTCCGGGTAAAATTACGAACCCTACTAAAAAGTCCGGGTAAAATTACGAACCCAACTAAAAAGTCCGGGTAAAATTACGAACCCAACTAAAAAGTCCGGGTAAAATTACGAACCCAACTAAAACTCCGGGTAAAATTACGAACTCAACTAAAACTCCGCGTAAAATTACGAACCCAACTAAAACTCCGGGTAAAATTACGAACCCAACTAAAAGTCCGGGTAAAAAATACGAACCCAACTAAAAAGTCCGGGTAAAATTACGAACCCAACTAAAAGTGCGGGTAAAAAATTCGAACCCAACTAAAAAGTCCGGGTAAAATTACGAACCCAACTAAAACTCCGGGTAAAAATACGAACCCAACTAAAACTCTGGGTAAAAAATACGAACCCAACTAAAACTCCGGGTAAAAATACGAACCCAACTAAAACTCCGGGTAAAAATACGAACCCAACTAAAACTCCGGGTAAAAAATACGGACCCAACTAAAACTCCGGGTAAAAAATACGAACCCAACTAAAACTCCAGGTAAAAATACGAACCCAACTAAAACTCCGGGTAAAAATACGAACCCAACTAAAACGCCGGGTAAAAAATACGAACCCAACTAAAACTCCGGGTAAAAAATACGAACCCAACTAAAAAGTCCGGTAAAAAATATGAACCCAACTAAAACTCCGGGTAAAATTACCAACACAACTAAAAAGTCCGGGTAAAATTACGAACCCAACTAAAACTCCGGGTAAAATTACGAACCCAACTAAAACTCCGGGTAAAAAATACGAACCCAACTAAAAAGTCTGGGTAAAATTACGAACCCAACTAAAAAGTCCGGGTAAAATTACGAACCCAACTAAAACTCCGGGTAAAATTACGAACTCAACTAAAACTCCGGGTAAAATTACGAACCCAACTAAAACTCCGGGTAAAATTACGAACCCAACTAAAACTCCGGGTAAAAAATACGAACCCAACTAAAAAGTCTGGGTAAAATTACGAACCCAACTAAAAAGTCCGGGTAAAATTACGAACCCAACTAAAACTCCGGGTAAAATTACGAACTCAACTAAAACTCCGGGTAAAATTACGAACCCAACTAAAAAGTCCGGGTAAAATTACGAACCCAATTAAAACTCCGGGTAAAATTACGAACTCAACTAAAACTCCGGGTAAAATTACGAACCCAACTAAAACTCCGGGTAAAATTACGAACCCAACTAAAAGTCCGGGTAAAAAATACGAACCCAACTAAAAAGTCCGGGTAAAATTACGAACCCAACTAAAAGTGCGGGTAAAAAATTCGAACCCAACTAAAAAGTCCGGGTAAAATTACGAACCCAACTAAAACTCCGGGTAAAAATACGAACCCAACTAAAACTCTGGGTAAAAAATACGAACCCAACTAAAACTCCGGGTAAAAATACGAACCCAACTAAAACTCCGGGTAAAAATACGAACCCAACTAAAACTCCGGGTAAAAAATACGGACCCAACTAAAACTCCGGGTAAAAAATACGAACCCAACTAAAACTCCAGGTAAAAATACGAACCCAACTAAAACTCCGGGTAAAAATACGAACCCAACTAAAACTCCGGGTAAAACATACGAACCCAACTAAAACTCCGGGTAAAAAATACGAACCCAACTAAAAAGTCCGGTAAAAAATATGAACCCAACTAAAACTCCGGGTAAAATTACCAACACAACTAAAAAGTCCGGGTAAAATTACGAACCCAACTAAAACTCCGGGTAAAATTACAAACCCAACTAAAACTCCGGGTAAAAAATACGAACCCAACTAAAAAGTCTGGGTAAAATTACGAACCCAACTAAAAAGTCCGGGTAAAATTACGAACCCAACTAAAACTCCGGGTAAAATTACGAACTCAACTAAAACTCCGGGTAAAATTACGAACCCAACTAAAACTCCGGGTAAAATTACGAACCCAACTAAAACTCCGGGTAAAAAATACGAACCCAACTAAAAAGTCTGGGTAAAATTACGAACCCAACTAAAAAGTCCGGGTAAAATTACGAACCCAACTAAAACTCCGGGTAAAATTACGAACTCAACTAAAACTCCGGGTAAAATTACGAACCCAACTAAAACTCCGGGTAAAATTACGAACCCAACTAGAAGTCCGGGTAAAAAATACGAACCCAACTAAAAAGTCCGGGTAAAATTACGAACCCAACTAAAACTCCGGGTAAAATTACGAACCCAACTAAAACTCCGGGTAAAATTACGAACCCAAGTAAAACTCCGGGTAAAATTACGAACCCAAGTAAAACTCCGGGTAAAATTACGAACCCAACTAAAACTCCGGGTAAAATTACGAACCCAACTAAAACTCCGGGTAAAATTACGAACCCAACTAAAAGTCCGGGTAAAAATACGAACCCAACTAAAAAGTCCGGGTAACTCAAGACTCCGGGTAAAATTACGAACCCAACTAAAACTCCGGGTAAAATTACGAACCCAACTAAAACTCCGGGTAAAATTACGAACCCAACTAAAAGTCCGGGTACAAAATACGAACCCAACTAAAAGGTCCGGGTAAAATTACGAACCCAACTAAAACTCCGGGTAAAATTACGAACCCAACTAAAAGTCCGGGTAAAAAATTCGAACCCAACTAAAAAGTCCGGGTAAAATTACGAACCCAACTAAAACTCCGGGTAAAATTACGAACCCAACTAAAACTCCGGGTAAAATTACGAACCCAACTAAAAAGTCCGGGTAAAATTACGAACACAAATAAAAAGTCCGGGTAAAATTACTAACCCAACTAAAACTCCGGGTAAAATTACGAACTCAACTAAAACTCCGGGTAAAATTACGAACCCAACTAAAACTCCGGGTAAAATTACGAACTCAACTAAAACTCCGGGTAAAATTACGAACCCAACTAAAACTCCGGGTGAAATTACGAACCCAACTAAAAGTCCCGGTAAAAAATACGAACCCAACTAAAAAGTCCGGGTGAAATTACGAACCCAACTAAAACTCCGGGTAAAATTACGAACCCAACTAAAACTCCGGGTAAAATTACGAACCTAACTAAAACTCCAGGTAAAATTACGAACCCAACTAAAACTCCGGGTAAAATTACGAACCCAACTAAAAAGTGCGGGTAAAATTACGAACCCAACTAAAACTCCGGGTAAAAATACGAACCAAACAAAAAAGTCCGGGTAACATTTAGAACCAACTAAAACTCCGGGTAAAAAAATACGAACCCAACTAAAACTCTGGGCAAAAATACTAACCCAACTAGAAAGTCCGGGTAAAAAATACGAACCCAACTAAAACTCCGGGTAAGAATACGAACCCAACTAAAGCTCCGGGTAAAAATACGAACCCAACTAAAACTCCGGGTAAAAAATACGAACCCAACTAAAACTCCGGGTAAAAATACGAACCCAACTAAAACTCCGGGTAAAAATACGAACCCAACTAAAACTCCGGGTAAAATTACGAACCCAAGTGAAACTCCGGGTAAAATTACGAACCCAACTAAAACTCCGGGTAAAATTACGAACCCAACTAAAAGTCCGGGTAAAAAATACGAACCCAACTAAAACTCCGGGCAAAAATACTAACCCAACTAAAAAGTCCGGGTAAAAAATACGAACCCAACTAAAACTCCGGGTAAAAATACGAACCCAACTAAAAATCCGGGTAAAAATACGAACCCAACTAAAACTCCGGGTAAAAAATATGAACCCAACTAAAACTCCGGGTAAAATTACCAACACAACTAAAACTCCGGGTAAAAATACGAACCCAACTAAAACTCCGGGTAAAAAATACGAACCCAACTAAAACTCCGGGTAAAAAATTCGAACCCAACTAAAACTCCGGGTAAAATTACGAACCCAACTAAAAGTCCGGGTAAAAAATACGAACCCAACTAAAAAGTCCGAGTATAATTACGAACCCAACTAAAACTCCGGGTAAAATTACGAACCCAACTAAAACTCCGGGTAAAAAATACGAACCCAACTAAAAAGTCCGGGTAAAATTACGAACCCAACTAAAAAGTCCGGGTAAAACTACGAACCCAACTAAAACTCCGGGTAAAATTACGAACTCAACTAAGACTCCGGGTAAAATTACGAACCCAACTAAAACTCCGGGTAAAATTACGAACCCAACTGAAAGTCCGGGTAAAAAATACGAACCCAACTAAAAAGTCCGGGTAAAATTACGAACCCAACTAAAACTCCGGGTAAAATTACGAACCCAACTAAAACTCCGGGTAAAATTACGAACCCAAGTAAAACTCCGGGTAAAATTACGAACCCAAGTAAAACTCCGGGTAAAATTACGAACCCAACTAAAACTCCGGGTAAAATTACGACCCCAACTAAAACTCCGGGTAAAATTATGAACCCAACTAAAAGTCCGGTTAAAAATACGAACCCAACTATTAACTCAAGACTCCGGGTAAAATTACGAACCCAACTAAAACTCCGGGTAAAATTACGAACCCAACTAAAACTCCGGGTAAAATTACGAACCCAACTAAAAGTCCGGGTAAAAAATACGAACCCAACTAAAAAGTCCGGGTAAAATTACGAACCCAACTAAAAGTCCGGGTTAAAAATTCGAACCCAACTAAAAACTCCGGGTAAAAATACGAACCCAATTAAAACTCCGGGTAAAAAATACGAACCCAATTAAAACTCCGGGTAAAAAATATGAACCCAACTAAAACTCCGGGTAAAATTACCAACACAACTAAAAAGTCCGGGTAAAATTACGAACCCAACTAAAACTCCGGGTAAAATTACGAACCCAACTAAAACTCCGGGTAAAAAATACGAACCCAACTAAAAAGTCTGGGTAAAATTACGAACCCAACTAAAAAGTCCGGGTAAAATTACGAACCCAACTAAAACTCCGGGTAAAATTACGAACTCAACTAAAACTCCGGGTAAAATTACGAACCCAACTAAAACTCCGGGTAAAATTACGAACCCAACTAGAAGTCCGGGTAAAAAATACGAACCCAACTAAAAAGTCCGGTTAAATTACGAACCCAACTAAAACTCCGGGTAACATTACGAACCCAACTAAAACTCCGTGTAAAATTACGAACCCAAGTAAAACTCCGGGTAAAATTACGAACCCAAGTAAAACTCCGGGTAAAATTACGAGCCCAACTAAAACCCCGGGTAAAATTACGAACCCAACTAAAACTCCGGGTAAAATTACGAACCCAACTAAAAGTCCGGGTAAAAATACGAACCCAACTAAAAAGTCCGGGTAACTCAAGACTCCGGGTAAAATTACGAACCCAACTAAAACTCCGGGTAAAATTACGAACCCAACTAAAACTCCGGGTAAAATTATGAACCCAACTAAAAGTCCGGTTAAAAAATTCGAACCCAACTAAATAGTCCGGGTAAAATTACGAACCCAACTAAAACTCCGGGTAAAATTACGAACCCAACTAAAACTCCGGGTAAAATTACGAACCCAACTAAAAAGTCCGGGTAAAATTACGAACCCAAATAAAAAGTCCGGGTAAAATTACTAACCCAACTAAAACTCCGGGTAAAATTACGAACTCAACTAAAACTCCGGGTAAAATTACGAACCCAACTAAAACTCCGGGTAAAATTACGAACTCAACTAAAACTCCGGGTAAAATTACGAACCCAACTAAAACTCCGGGTGAAATTACGAACCCAACTAAAAGTCCGGGTAAAAAATACGAACCCAACTAAAAAGTCCGGGTAAAATTACGAACCCAACTAAAACTCCGGGTAAAATTACGAACCCAACTAAAAAGTCCGGGTAAAATTACGAACCCAACTAAAAAGTCCGGGTAAAATTACGAACCCAACTAAAAAGTCCGGGTAAAATTACGAACCCAACTAAAACTCCGGGTAAAATTACGAACTCAACTAAAACTCCGGGTAAAATTACGAACCCAACTAAAACTCCGGGTAAAATTACGAACCCAACTAAAAGTCCGGGTAAAAAATACGAACCCAACTAAAAAGTCCGGGTAAAATTACGAACCCAACTAAAAGTGCGGGTAAAAAATTCGAACCCAACTAAAAAGTCCGGGTAAAATTACGAACCCAACTAAAACTCCGGGTAAAAATACGAACCCAACTAAAACTCCGGGTAAAAAATACGAACCCAACTAAAACTCCGGGTAAAAATACGAACCCAACTAAAACTCCGGGTAAAAATACGAACCCAACTAAAACTCCGGGTAAAAAATACGGACCCAACTAAAACTCCGGCTAAAAAATACGAACCCAACTAAAACTCCGGGCAAAAATACTAACCCAACTAAAAAGTCCGTGTAAAAAATACGAACCCAACTAAAACTCCGGGTAAAAATACGAACCCAACTAAAACTCCGGGTAAAAATACGAACCCAACTAAAACTCCGGGTAAAAAATACGAACCCAACTAAAACTTCGGGTAAAAAATACGAACCCAACTAAAAAGTCCGGTAAAAAATATGAACCCAACTAAAACTCCGGGTAAAATTACCAACACAACTAAAAAGTCCGGGTAAAATTACGAACCCAACTAAAACTCCGGGTAAAATTACGAGCCCAACTAAAACTCCGGGTAAAAAATACGAACCCAACTAAAAAGTCTGGGTAAAATTACGAACCCAACTAAAAAGTCCGGGTAAAATTACGAACCCAACTAAAACTCCGGGTAAAATTACGAACTCAACTAAAACTCCGGGTAAAATTACGAACCCAACTAAAACTCCGGGTAAAATTACGAACCCAACTAGAAGTCCGGGTAAAAAATACGAACCCAACTAAAAAGTCCGGGTAAAATTACGAACCCAACTAAAACTTCGGGTAAAATTACGAACCCAACTAAAACTCCGGGTAAAATTACGAACCCAAGTAAAACTCCGGGTAAAATTACGAACCCAAGTAAAACTCCGGGTAAAATTACGAACCCAACTAAAACTCCGGGTAAAATTACGAACCCAACTAAAACTCCGGGTAAAATTACGAACCCAACTAAAAGTCCGGGTAAAAATACGAACCCAACTAAAAAGTCCGGGTAACTCAAGACTCCGGGTAAAATTACGAACCCAACTAAAACTCCGGGTAAAATTACGAACCCAACTAAAACTCCGGGTAAAATTACGAACCCAACTAAAAGTCCGGGTACAAAATACGAACCCAACTAAAAGGTCCGGGTAAAATTACGAACCCAACTAAAACTCCGGGTAAAATTATGAACCCAACTAAAAGTCCGGTTAAAAAATTCGAACCCAACTAAAAAGTCCGGGTAAAATTACGAACCCAACTAAAAGTCCGGGTAAAAAATACGAACCCAACTAAAAAGTCCGGGTAAAATTACGAACCCAACTAAAACTCCGGGTAAAATTACGAACCCAACTAAAAAGTCCGGGTAAAATTACGAACCCAACTAAAAAGTCCGGGTAAAATTACGAACCCAACTAAAAAGTCCGGGTAAAATTACGAACCCAACTAAAACTCCGGGTAAAATTACGAACTCAACTAAAACTCCGGGTAAAATTACGAACCCAACTAAAACTCCGGGTAAAATTACGAACCCAACTAAAAGTCCGGGTAAAAAATACGAACCCAACTAAAAAGTCCGGGTAAAATTACGAACCCAACTAAAAGTGCGGGTAAAAAATTCGAACCCAACTAAAAAGTCCGGGTAAAATTACGAACCCAACTAAAACTCCGGGTAAAAATACGAACCCAACTAAAACTCCGGGTAAAAAATACGAACCCAACTAAAACTCCGGGTAAAAATACGAACCCAACTAAAACTCCGGGTAAAAATACGAACCCAACTAAAACTCCGGGTAAAAAATACGGACCCAACTAAAACTCCGGCTAAAAAATACGAACCCAACTAAAACTCCGGGCAAAAATACTAACCCAACTAAAAAGTCCGGGTAAAAAATACGAACCCAACTAAAACTCCGGGTAAAAATACGAACCCAACTAAAACTCCGGGTAAAAATACGAACCCAACTAAAACTCCGGGTAAAAAATACGAACCCAACTAAAACTTCGGGTAAAAAATACGAACCCAACTAAAAAGTCCGGTAAAAAATATGAACCCAACTAAAACTCCGGGTAAAATTACCAACACAACTAAAAAGTCCGGGTAAAATTACGAACCCAACTAAAACTCCGGGTAAAATTACGAACCCAACTAAAACTCCGGGTAAAAAATACGAACCCAACTAAAAAGTCTGGGTAAAATTACGAACCCAAC
The DNA here is from genome assembly GCA_964023965.1 of Melinopterus prodromus. Lineage (NCBI taxonomy): Eukaryota > Metazoa > Arthropoda > Insecta > Coleoptera > Scarabaeidae > Melinopterus > Melinopterus prodromus. The sequence continues at coordinate 36,847 of CAXIES010000151.1, forward strand.
TAAAAAGTCCGGGTAAAATTACGAACCCAACTAAAACTCCGGGTAAAATTACGAACTCAACTAAAACTCCGGGTAAAATTACGAACCCAACTAAAACTCCGGGTAAAATTACGAACCCAACTAGAAGTCCGGGTAAAAAATACGAACCCAACTAAAAAGTCCGGGTAAAATTACGAACCCAACTAAAACTCCGGGTAAAATTACGAACCCAACTAAAACTCCGGGTAAAATTACGAACCCAAGTAAAACTCCGGGTAAAATTACGAACCCAAGTAAAACTCCGGGTAAAATTACGAACCCAACTAAAACTCCGGGTAAAATTACGAACCCAACTAAAACTCCGGGTAAAATTACGAACCCAACTAAAAGTCCGGGTAAAAATACGAACCCAACTAAAAAGTCCGGGTAACTCAAGACTCCGGGTAAAATTACGAACCCAACTAAAACTCCGGGTAAAATTACGAACCCAACTAAAACTCCGGGTAAAATTACGAACCCAACTAAAAGTCCGGGTACAAAATACGAACCCAACTAAAAGGTCCGGGTAAAATTACGAACCCAACTAAAACTCCGGGTAAAATTATGAACCCAACTAAAAGTCCGGTTAAAAAATTCGAACCCAACTAAAAAGTCCGGGTAAAATTACGAACCCAACTAAAACTCCGGGTAAAATTACGAACCCAACTAAAACTCCGGGTAAAATTACGAACCCAACTAAAAAGTCCGGGTAAAATTACGAACCCAAATAAAAAGTCCGGGTAAAATTACTAACCCAACTAAAACTCCGGGTAAAATTACGAACTCAACTAAAACTCCGGGTAAAATTACGAACCCAACTAAAACTCCGGGTAAAATTACGAACTCAACTAAAACTCCGGGTAAAATTACGAACCCAACTAAAACTCCGGGTGAAATTACGAACCCAACTAAAAATCCGGGTAAAAAATACGAACCCAACTAAAAAGTCCGGGTGAAATTACGAACCCAACTAAAACTCCGGGTAAAATTACGAACCCAACTAAAACTCCGGGTAAAATTACGAACCTAACTAAAACTCCGGGTAAAATTACGAACCCAACTAAAACTCCGGGTAAAATTACGAACCCAACTAAAAAGTGCGGGTAAAATTACGAACCCAACTAAAACTCCGGGTAAAAAATACGAACCAAACAAAAAAGTCCGGGTAACATTTAGAACCCAACTAAAACTCCGGGTAAAAAAATACGAACCCAACTAAAACTCCGGGCAAAAATACTAACCCAACTAAAAAGTCCGGGTAAAAAATACGAACCCAACTAAAACTCCGGGTAAAAATACGAACCCAACTAAAGCTCCGGGTAAAAATACGAACCCAACTAAAACTCCGGGTAAAAAATACGAATCCAACTAAAACTCCGGGTAAAAATACGAACCCAACTAAAACTCAGGGTAAAAATGCGAACCCAACTAAAACTCCGGGTAAAAAATACGAACCCAACTAAAACTCCGGGTAAAAAATACGAACTTAACTAAAACTCCTGGCAAAAATACTAACCCAATTAAAAAGTCCGGGTAAAAAATACGAACCCAACTAAAACTCCGGGTAAAAATACGAACCCAACTAAAACTCCGGGTAAAAATACGAACCCAACTAAAACTCCGGATAAAAAATACGAACCCAACTAAAACTCCGGGTAAAAAATACGAACCCAACTAAAAAGTCCGGTAAAAAATATGAACCCAACTAAAACTCCGGGTAAAATTACCAACACAACTAAAACTCCGCGTAAAAATACGAACCCAACTAAAACTCCGGGTAAACAATACGAACCCAACTAAAACTCCGGGTAAAAAATACGAACCCAACTAAAACTCCGGGTAAAATTACGAACCCAACTAAAAGTCCGGGTAAAAAATACGAACCCAACTAAAAAGTCCGGGTAAAATTACGAACCCAACTAAAACTCCGGGTAAAAAATACGAACCCAACTAAAAAGTCCGGGTAAAATTACGAACCCAAGTAAAACTCCGGGTAAAATTACGAACCCAACTAAAACTCCGGGTAAAATTACGAACCCAACGAAAAGTCCGGGTAAAAAATACGAACCCAACTAAAAAGTCCGGGTAAAATTACGAACCCAACTAAAAGTCCGGGTAAAAAATACGAACCCAACTAAAAAGTCCGGGTAAAATTACGAACCCAAGTGAAACTCCGGGTAAAATTACGAACCCAACTAAAACTCCGGGTAAAATTACGAACCCAACTAAAACTCCGGGCAAAAATACTAACCCAACTAAAAAGTCCGGGTAAAAAATACGAACCCAACTAAAACTCCGGGTAAAAATACGAACCCAACTAAAACTCCGGGTAAAAATACGAACCCAACTAAAACTCCGGGTAAAAAATATGAACCCAACTAAAACTCCGGGTAAAATTACCAACACAACTAAAACTCCGGGTAAAAATACGAACCCAACTAAAACTCCGGGTAAAAAATACGAACCCAACTAAAACTCCGGGTAAAAAATTCGAACCCAACTAAAACTCCGGGTAAAATTACGAACCCAACTAAAAGTCCGGGTAAAAAATACGAACCCAACTAAAAAGTCCGAGTAAAATTACGAACCCAACTAAAACTCCGGGTAAAAATATGAACCCAACTAAAACTCCGGGTAAAAAATACGAACCCAACTAAAACTCCGGGTAAAAATACGAACCCAACTAAAACTCCGGGTAAAAATACGAACCCAACTAAAACTCCGGGTAAAAAATACGAACCCAACTAAAACTCCGGATAAAAAATACGAACCCAACTAAAACTCCGGGCAAAAATACTAACCCAACTAAAAAGTCCGGGTAAAAAATACGAACCCAACTAAAACTCCGGGTAAAATTACGAACCCAACTAAAACTCCGGGTAAAAATACGAACCCAACTAAAACTCCGGGTAAAAAATACGAACCCAACTAAAACTCCGGGTAAAAAATACGAACCCAACTAAAAAGTCCGGTAAAAAATATGAACCCAACTAAAACTCCGGGTAAAATTACCAACACAACTAAAAAGTCCGGGTAAAATTACGAACCCAACTAAAACTCCGTTTAAAATTACGAACCCAACTAAAACTCCGGGTAAAAAATACGAACCCAACTAAAAAGTCCGGGTAAAATTACGAACCCAACTAAAAAGTCCGGGTAAAATTACGAACCCAACTAAAACTCCGGGTAAAATTACGAACCCAACTAGAAGTCCGGGTAAAAAATACGAACCCAACTAAAAAGTCCGGGTAAAATTACGAACCCAACTAAAACTCCGGGTAAAATTACGAACCCAACTAAAACTCCGGGTAAAATTACGAACCCAAGTAAAACTCCGGGTAAAATTACGAACCCAAGTAAAACTCCGGGTAAAATTACGAACCCAACTAAAACTCCGGGTAAAATTACGAACCCAACTAAAACTCCGGGTAAAATTACGAACCCAACTAAAAGTCCGGGTAAAAATACGAACCCAACTAAAAAGTCCGGGTAACTCAAGACTCCGGGTAAAATTACGAACCCAACTAAAACTCCGGGTAAAATTACGAACCCAACTAAAACTCCGGGTAAAATTACGAACCCAACTAAAAGTCCGGGTACAAAATACGAACCCAACTAAAAGGTCCGGGTAAAATTACGAACCCAACTAAAACTCCGGGTAAAATTATGAACCCAACTAAAAGTCCGGGTAAAAAATTCGAACCCAACTAAAAAGTCCGGGTAAAATTACGAACCCAACTAAAACTCCGGGTAAAATTACGAACCCAACTAAAAAGTCCGGGTAAAATTACGAACCCAACTAAAAAGTCCGGGTAAAATTACGAACCCAACTAAAAAGTCCGGGTAAAATTACGAACCCAACTAAAACTCCGGGTAAAATTACGAACTCAACTAAAACTCCGGGTAAAATTACGAACCCAACTAAAACTCCGGGTAAAATTACGAACCCAACTAAAAGTCCGGGTAAAAAATACGAACCCAACTAAAAAGTCCGGGTAAAATTACGAACCCAACTAAAAGTGCGGGTAAAAAATTCGAACCCAACTAAAAAGTCCGGGTAAAATTACGAACCCAACTAAAACTCCGGGTAAAAATACGAACCCAACTAAAACTCCGGGTAAAAAATACGAACCCAACTAAAACTCCGGGTAAAAATACGAACCCAACTAAAACTCCGGGTAAAAATACGAACCCAACTAAAACTCCGGGTAAAAAATACGGACCCAACTAAAACTCCGGCTAAAAAATACGAACCCAACTAAAACTCCGGGCAAAAATACTAACCCAACTAAAAAGTCCGGGTAAAAAATACGAACCCAAGTGAAACTCCGGGTAAAATTACGAACCCAACTAAAACTCCGGGTAAAATTACGAACCCAACTAAAACTCCGGGCAAAAATACTAACCCAACTAAAAAGTCCGGGTAAAAAATACGAACCCAACTAAAACTCCGGGTAAAAATACGAACCCAACTAAAACTCCGGGTAAAAATACGAACCCAACTAAAACTCCGGGTAAAAAATATGAACCCAACTAAAACTCCGGGTAAAATTACCAACACAACTAAAACTCCGGGTAAAAATACGAACCCAACTAAAACTCCGGGTAAAAAATACGAACCCAACTAAAACTCCGGGTAAAAAATTCGAACCCAACTAAAACTCCGGGTAAAATTACGAACCCAACTAAAAGTCCGGGTAAAAAATACGAACCCAACTAAAAAGTCCGAGTAAAATTACGAACCCAACTAAAACTCCGGGTAAAAATACGAACCCAACTAAAACTCCGGGTAAAAAATACGAACCCAACTAAAACTCCGGGTAAAAATACGAACCCAACTAAAACTCCGGGTAAAAATACGAACCCAACTAAAACTCCGGGTAAAAAATACGAACCCAACTAAAACTCCGGATAAAAAATACGAACCCAACTAAAACTCCGGGCAAAAATACTAACCCAACTAAAAAGTCCGGGTAAAAAATACGAACCCAACTAAAACTCCGGGTAAAATTACGAACCCAACTAAAACTCCGGGTAAAAATACGAACCCAACTAAAACTCCGGGTAAAAAATACGAACCCAACTAAAACTCCGGGTAAAAAATACGAACCCAACTAAAAAGTCCGGTAAAAAATATGAACCCAACTAAAACTCCGGGTAAAATTACCAACACAACTAAAAAGTCCGGGTAAAATTACGAACCCAACTAAAACTCCGTTTAAAATTACGAACCCAACTAAAACTCCGGGTAAAAAATACGAACCCAACTAAAAAGTCCGGGTAAAATTACGAACCCAACTAAAAAGTCCGGGTAAAATTACGAACCCAACTAGAAGTCCGGGTAAAAAATACGAACCCAACTAAAAAGTCCGGGTAAAATTACGAACCCAACTAAAACTCCGGGTAAAATTACGAACCCAACTAAAACTCCGGGTAAAATTACGAACCCAAGTAAAACTCCGGGTAAAATTACGAACCCAAGTAAAACTCCGGGTAAAATTACGAACCCAACTAAAACTCCGGGTAAAATTACGAACCCAACTAAAACTCCGGGTAAAATTACGAACCCAACTAAAAGTCCGGGTAAAAATACGAACCCAACTAAAAAGTCCGGGTAACTCAAGACTCCGGGTAAAATTACGAACCCAACTAAAACTCCGGGTAAAATTACGAACCCAACTAAAACTCCGGGTAAAATTACGAACCCAACTAAAAGTCCGGGTACAAAATACGAACCCAACTAAAAGGTCCGGGTAAAATTACGAACCCAACTAAAACTCCGGGTAAAATTATGAACCCAACTAAAAGTCCGGGTAAAAAATTCGAACCCAACTAAAAAGTCCGGGTAAAATTACGAACCCAACTAAAACTCCGGGTAAAATTACGAACCCAACTAAAAAGTCCGGGTAAAATTACGAACCCAACTAAAAAGTCCGGGTAAAATTACGAACCCAACTAAAAAGTCCGGGTAAAATTACGAACCCAACTAAAACTCCGGGTAAAAGTACGAACTCAACTAAAACTCCGGGTAAAATTACGAACCCAACTAAAACTCCGGGTAAAATTACGAACCCAACTAAAAGTCCGGGTAAAAAATACGAACCCAACTAAAAAGTCCGGGTAAAATTACGAACCCAACTAAAAGTGCGGGTAAAAAATTCGAACCCAACTAAAAAGTCCGGGTAAAATTACGAACCCAACTAAAACTCCGGGTAAAAATACGAACCCAACTAAAACTCCGGGTAAAAAATACGAACCCAACTAAAACTCCGGGTAAAAATACGAACCCAACTAAAACTCCGGGTAAAAATACGAACCCAACTAAAACTCCGGGTAAAAAATACGGACCCAACTAAAACTCCGGCTAAAAAATACGAACCCAACTAAAACTCCGGGCAAAAATACTAACCCAACTAAAAAGTCCGGGTAAAAAATACGAACCCAAGTGAAACTCCGGGTAAAAATACGAACCCAACTAAAACTCCGGGTAAAAATACGAACCCAACTAAAACTCCGGGTAAAAAATATGAACCCAACTAAAACTCCGGGTAAAATTACCAACACAACTAAAACTCCGGGTAAAAATACGAACCCAACTAAAACTCCGGGTAAAAAATACGAACCCAACTAAAACTCCGGGTAAAAAATTCGAACCCAACTAAAACTCCGGGTAAAATTACGAACCCAACTAAAAGTCCGGGTAAAAAATACGAACCCAACTAAAAAGTCCGAGTAAAATTACGAACCCAACCAAAACTCCGGGTGAAAATACGAACCCAACTAAAACTCCGGGTAAAAAATACGAACCCAACTAAAACTCCGGGTAAAAATACGAACCCAACTAAAACTCCGGGTAAAAATACGAACCCAACTAAAACTCCGGGTAAAAAATACGAACCCAACTAAAACTCCGGATAAAAAATACGCACCCAACTAAAACTCCGGGCAAAAATACTAACCCAACTAAAAAGTCCGGGTAAAAAATACGAACCCAACTAAAACTCCGGGTAAAATTACGAACCCAACTAAAACTCCGGGTAAAAATACGAACCCAACTAAAACTCCGGGTAAAAAATACGAACCCAACTAAAACTCCGGGTAAAAAATACGAACCCAACTAAAAAGTCCGGTAAAAAATATGAACCCAACTAAAACTCCGGGTAAAATTACCAACACAACTAAAAAGTCCGGGTAAAATTACGAACCCAACTAAAACTCCGGGTAAAATTACGAACCCAACTAAAACTCCGGGTAAAAAATACGAACCCAACTAAAAAGTTCGGGTAAAATTACGAACCCAACTAAAAAGTCCGGGTAAAATTACGAACCCAACTAAAACTCCGGGTAAAATTACGAACTCAACTAAAACTCCGGGTAAAATTACGAACCCAACTAAAACTCCGGGT
>CAXIES010000152.1:0-62275 GCA_964023965.1 Melinopterus prodromus
ACCCAACTAAAAAGTCCGGTAAAAAATATGAACCCAACTAAAACTCCGGGTAAAATTACCAACCCAACTAAAACTCCGGGCAAAAATACTAACCCAACTAAAAAATCCGGGTAAAAAATACGAACCCAACTAAAACTCCGGATAAAATTACGAACCCAACTAAAACTCCGGGTAAAAATACGAACCCAACTAAAACTCCGGGCAAAAATACTAACCCAACTAAAAAATCCGGGTAAAAAATACGAACCCAACTAAAACTCCGGATAAAATTACGAACCCAACTAAAACTCCGGGTAAAATTACCAACCCAACTAAAACTCCGGCAAAAATACTAACCCAACTAAAAAATTCGGGTAAAAAATACGAACCCAACTAAAACTCCGGATAAAATTACGAACCCAACTAAAACTCCGGGTAAAAATACGAACCCAACTAAAACTCCGGGTAAAAATACGAACCCAACTAAAACTCCGGGTAAAAAATACGAACCCAACTAAAACTTCGGGTAAAAAATACGAACCCAACTAAAAAGTCCGGTAAAAAATATGAACCCAACTAAAACTCCGGCTAAAATTACCAACACAACTAAAACTCCGGGTAAAAATTCGAACCCAACTAAAACTCCTTGTAAAAAATACGAACCCAACTAAAACTCCGGGTAAAAAATACGAACCCAACTAAAACTTCGGGTAAAAAATACGAACCCAACTAAAAAGTCCGGTAAAAAATATGAACCCAACTAAAACTCCGGGTAAAATTACCAACACAACTAAAACTCCGGGTAAAATTACGAACCCAACTAAAACTCCGGGTTAAATTACGAACCCAACTAAAACTCGGGTAAAATTACGAACCCAACTAAAACTCCGGGTTAAATTACGAACCCAACTAAAAAGTCCGGGTAAAATTACGAACCCAACTAAAACTCCGGGTAAAAAATACGAACCAAACAAAAAAGTCCGGGTAACATTTAGAACCCAACTAAAACTCCGGGTAAAAAAATACGAACCCAACTAAAACTCCGGGCAAAAATACTAACCCAACTAAAAAGTCCGGGTAAAAAATACGAAATCAACTAAAACTCCGGATAAAATTACGAACCCAACTAAAACTCCGGGTAAAAATACGAACCCAACTAAAACTCCGGGTAAAAATACGAACCCAACTAAAACTCCGGGTAAAAAATACGAACCCAACTAAAACTTCGGGTAAAAAATACGAACCCAACTAAAAAGTCCGGTAAAAAATATGAACCCAACTAAAACTCCGGGTAAAATTACCAACACAACTAAAACTCCGGGTAAAAATACGAACCCAACTAAAACTCCTTGTAAAAAATACGAATCCAACTAAAACTCCGGGTAAAAAATACGAACCCAACTAAAACTCCCGGTAAAATTACGAACCCAACTAAAAAGTCCGGGTAAAATTACGAACCCAACTAAAACTCCGGGTAAAATTACTAACTCAACTAAAACTCCGGGTAAAATTACGAACCCAACTAAAACTCCGGGTAAAATTACGAACCCAACTAAAAGTCCGGGTAAAAAATACGAACCCAACTAAAAAGTCCGGGTAAAATTACGAACCCAACTAAAACTCCGGGTAAAATTACGAACCCAACTAAAACTCCGGGCAAAATTACGAACCCAAGTAAAACTCCGGGTAAGATTACGAACCCAAGTAAAACTCCGGGTAAAATTACGAACCCAACTAAAACTCCGGGTAAAATTACGAACCCAACTAAAACTCCGGGTAAAATTACGAACCCAACTAAAAGTCCGGGTAAAAATACGAACCCAACTAAAAAGTCCGGGTAACTCAAGACTCCGGGTAAAATTACGAACCCAACTAAAACTCCGGGTAAAATTACGAACCCAACTAAAACTCCGGGTAAAATTACGAACGCAACTAAAAGTCCGGGTAAAAAAATACGAACCCAACTTAAAAGTCCGGGTTAAAAATACGAACCCAACTAAAACTCCGGGTAAAATTACGAACCCAACTGAAACTCCGGGTATAATTACGAACCCAACTAAAACTCCGGGTAAAATTACGAACCCAACTAAAACTCCGGGTAAAATTACGAACCCAACTAAAAAGTCCGGGTAAAATTACGAACCCAACTAAAACTCCGGGTAAAATTACGAACCCAACTAAAAAGTCCGGGTAAAATTACGAACCCAACTAAAACTCCGGGTAAAAAATACGAACCAAACAAAAAAGTCCGGGTAACATTTAGAACCCAACTAAAACTCCGGGTAAAAAAATACGAACCCAACTAAAACTCCGGGCAAAAATACTAACCCAACTAAAAAGTCCGGGTAAAAAATACGAACCCAACTAAAACTCCGGATAAAATTACGAACCCAACTAAAACTCCGGGTAAAAATACGAACCCAACTAAAACTCCGGGTAAAAATACGAACCCAACTAAAACTCCGGGTAAAAATACGAACCCAACTAAAAAGTCCGGTAAAAAATATGAACCCAACTAAAACTCCGGGTAAAATTACCAACACAACTAAAACTCCGGGTAAAAATACGAACCCAACTAAAACTCCTTGTAAAAAATACGAATCCAACTAAAACTCCGGGTAAAAAATACGAACCCAACTAAAACTCCGGGTAAAATTACGAACCCAACTAAAACTCCGGGTAAAATTACGAACCCAACTAAAAGTCCGGGTAAAAAATACGAACCCAACTAAAAAGTCCGGGTAAAATTACGAACCCAACTAAAACTCCGGGTAAAATTACGAACCCAGCTAAAACTCCGGGCAAAATTACGAACCCAAGTAAAACTCCGGGTAAGATTACGAACCCAAGTAAAACTCCGGGTAAAATTACGAACCCAACTAAAACTCCGGGTAAAATTACGAACCCAACTAAAACTCCGGGTAAAATTACGAACCCAACTAAAAGTCCGGGTAAAAATACGAACCCAACTAAAAAGTCCGGGTAACTCAAGACTCCGGGTAAAATTACGAACCCAACTAAAACTCCGGGTAAAATTACGAACCCAACTAAAACTCCGGGTAAAATTACGAACGCAACTAAAAGTCCGGGTAAAAAAATACGAACCCAACTTAAAAGTCCGGGTTAAAAATACGAACCCAACTAAAACTCCGGGTAAAATTACGAACCCAACTGAAACTCCGGGTAAAATTACGAACCCAACTAAAACTCCGGGTAAAATTACGAACCCAACTAAAACTCCGGGTAAAATTACGAACCCAACTAAAAAGTCCGGGTAAAATTACGAACCCAAATAAAACTCCGGGTAAAAAATACGAACCCAACTAAAAAGTCCGGGTAAAAATACGAACCCAACTAAAAAGTCCGGGTAACTCAAGACTCCGGGTAAATTAAGAACCCAACTAAAACTCCGGGTAAAATTACGAACCCAACTAAAACTCCGGGTAAAATTACGAACCCAACTAAAAGTCCGGGTAAAAAATACGAACCCAACTAAAAAGTCCGGGTTAAAAATACGAACCCAACTAAAACTCCGGGTAAAATTACGAACCCAACTAAAACTCCGGGTAAAATTACGAACCCAACTAAAACTCGGGTAAAATTACGAACCCAACTAAAACTCCGGGTAAAATTACGAACCCAACTAAAAAGTCCGGGTAAAATTACGAACCCAAATAAAACTCCGGGTAAAAAATAAGAACCCAACTAAAAAGTCCGGGTAAAAATACGAACCTAACTTAAAACTCCAGGTAAAATTACGAACCCAACTAAAACTCCGGGTAAAAAATACGAACCAAACAAAAAAGTCCGGGTAACATTTAGAACCCAACTAAAACTCCGGGTAAAAAAATACGAACCCAACTAAAACTCCGGGCAAAAATACTAACCCAACTAAAAAGTCCGGGTAAAAAATACGAACCCAACTAAAACTCCGGGTAAAATTACGAACCCAACTAAAACTCCGGGTAAAATTACGAACCCAACTAAAACTCCGGGTAAAATTACGAACCCAACTAAAACTCCGGGTAAAATTACGAACCCAACTAAAAAGTCCGGGTAAAATTACGAACCCAAATAAAACTCCGGGTAAAAAATACGAACCCAACTAAAAAGTCCGGGTAAAAATACGAACCTACTTAAAACTCCAGGTAAAATACGAACCCAACTAAAACTCCGGTTAAAAATACGAACCAAACAAAAAGTCCGGGTAACATTTAGAACCCAACTAAAACTCCGGGTAAAAAAATACGAACTCAACTAAAACTCCGGGCAAAAATACTAACCCAACTAAAAAGTCCGGGTAAAAAATACGAACCCAACTAAAACTCCGGCTAAAATTACGAACCCAACTAAAACTCCGGATAAAATTACGAACCCAACTAAAACTCCGGGTAAAAATACGAACCCAACTAAAACTCCGGGTAAAAATACGAACCCAACTAAAACTCGGGTAAAAAATACGAACCCAACTAAAACTTCGGGTAAAAAATACGAACCCAACTAAAAAGTCCGTAAAAAATATGAACCCAACTAAAACTCCGGGTAAAATTACCAACACAACTAAAACTCCGGGTAAAAATACGAACCCAACTAAAACTCCTTGAAAAAAAACGAACCCAACTAAAACTCCGGGTAAAAAATACGAACCCAACTAAAACTTCGGGTAAAAAATACGAACCCAACTAAAAAGTCCGGTAAAAAATATGAACCCAACTAAAACTCCGGGTAAAATTACCAACACAACTAAAACTCGGGTAAAATTACGAACCCAACTAAAAAGTCCGGGTAAAATTACGAACCCAACTAAAACTCCGGGTAAAAATACGAACCAAACAAAAAAGTCCGGGTAACATTTAGAACCCAACTAAAACTCCGGGTAAAAAAATACGAACCCAACTAAAACTCCGGGCAAAAATACTAACCCAACTAAAAAGTCCGGTAAAAAATATGAACCCAACTAAAACTCCGGGTAAAATTACCAACACAACTAAAACTCCGGGTAAAAATACGAACCCAACTAAAACTCCTGTAAAAAATACGAATCCAACTAAAACTCCGGGTAAAAATACGAACCCAACTAAAACTCCGGGTAAAATTACGAACCCAACTAAAAAGTCCGGGTAAAATTACGAACCCAACTAAAAAGTCCGGGTAACTCAAGACTCCGGGTAAAATTACGAACCCAACTAAAACTCCGGGTAAAATTACGAACCCAACTAAAACTCCGGGTAAAATTACGAACCCAACTAAAAGTCGGGTAAAAAATACGAACCCAACTAAAAAGTCCGGGTTAAAAATACGAACCCAACTAAAACTCCGGGTAAAATTACGAACCCAACTAAAACTCCGGGTAAAATTACGAACCCAACTAAAACTCCGGATAAAATTACGAACCCAACTAAAACTCCGGGTAAAATTACGAACCCAACTAAAAAGTCCGGGTAAAATTACGAACCCAAATAAAACTCCGGGTAAAAAATACGAACCCAACTAAAAAGTCCGGGTAAAAATACGAACCTAACTTAAAACTCCAGGTAAAATTACGAACCCAACTAAAACTCCGGGTAAAAAATACGAACCAAACAAAAAAGTCCGGGTAACATTTAGAACCCAACTAAAACTCCGGGTAAAAAAATACGAACCCAACTAAAACTCCGGGCAAAAATACTAACCCAACTAAAAAGTCCGGGTAAAAAATACGAACCCAACTAAAACTCCGGGTAAAATTACGAACCCAACTAAAACTCCGGGTAAAATTACGAACCCAACTAAAACTCCGGGTAAAATTACGAACCCAACTAAAACTCCGGGTAAAATTACGAACCCAACTAAAAAGTCCGGGTAAAATTACGAACCCAAATAAAACTCCGGGTAAAAAATACGAACCCAACTAAAAAGTCCGGGTAAAAATACGAACCTAACTTAAAACTCCAGGTAAAATTACGAACCCAACTAAAACTCCGGGTAAAAAATACGAACCAAACAAAAAAGTCCGGGTAACATTTAGAACCCGACTAAAACTCCGGGTAAAAAAATACGAACCCAACTAAAACTCCGGGCAAAAATACTAACCCAACTAAAAAGTCCGGGTAAAAAATACGAACCCAACTAAAACTCCGGCTAAAATTACGAACCCAACTAAAACTCCGGATAAAATTACGAACCCAACTAAAACTCCGGGTAAAAATACGAACCCAACTAAAACTCCGGGTAAAAATACGAACCAAACTAAAAAGTCCGGTAAAAAATATGAACCCAACTAAAACTCCGGGTAAAATTACCAACACAACTAAAACTCCTGGTAAAAATACGAACCCAACTAAAACTCCTTGTAAAAAATACGAACCCAACTAAAACTCCGGGTAAAAAATACGAACCCAACTAAAACTTCGGGTAAAAAATACGAACCCAACTAAAAAGTCCGGTAAAAAATATGAACCCAACTAAAACTCCGGGTAAAATTACCAACACAACTAAAACTCCGGGTAAAATTACGAACCCAACTAAAACTCCGGGTAAAATTACGAACCCAACTAAAACTCCGGGTAAAATTACGAACCCAACTAAAACTCCGGGTAAAATTACGAACCCAACTAAAAAGTCCGGGTAAAATTACGAACCCAACTAAAACTCCGGGTAAAAAATACGAACTAAACAAAAAAGTCCGGGTAACATTTAGAACCCAACTAAAACTCCGGATAAAAAAATACGAACCCAACTAAAACTCCGGGCAAAAATACTAACCCAACTAAAAAGTCCGGTAAAAAATATGAACCCAACTAAAACTCCGGGTAAAATTACCAACCCAACTAAAACTCCGGGTAAAAAATACGAACCAAACAAAAAAGTCCGGGTAACATTTAGAACCCAACTAAAACTCCGGGTAAAAAAATACGAACCCAACTAAAACTCCGGGCAAAAATACTAACCCAACTAAAAAGTCCGGGTAAAAAATACGAACCCAACTAAAACTCCGGGTAAAATTACGAACCCAACTAAAACTCCGGGTAAAATTACGAACCCAACTAAAACTCCGGGTAAAATTACGAACCCAACTAAAACTCCGGGTAAAATTACGAACCCAACTAAAAAGTCCGGGTAAAATTACGAACCCAAATAAAACTCCGGGTAAAAAATACGAACCCAACTAAAAAGTCCGGGTAAAAATACGAACCTAACTTAAAACTCCAGGTAAAATTACGAACCCAACTAAAACTCCGGGTAAAAAATACGAACCAAACAAAAAAGTCCGGGTAACATTTAGAACCCAACTAAAACTCCGGGTAAAAAAATACGAACCCAACTAAAACTCCGGGCAAAAATACTAACCCAACTAAAAAGTCCGGGTAAAAAATACGAACCCAACTAAAACTCCTGCTAAAATTACGAACCCAACTAAAACTCCGGATAAAATTACGAACCCAACTAAAACTTCGGGTAAAAAATACGAACCCAACTAAAAAGTCCGGTAAAAAATATGAACCCAACTAAAACTCCGGGTAAAATTACCAACACAACTAAAACTCCGGGTAAAAATACGAACCCAACTAAAACTCCTTGAAAAAAAACGAACCCAACTAAAACTCCGGGTAAAAAATACGAACCCAACTAAAACTTCGGGTAAAAAATACGAACCCAACTAAAAAGTCCGGTAAAAAATATGAACCCAACTAAAACTCCGGGTAAAATTACCAACACAACTAAAACTCCGGGTAAAATTACGAACCCAACTAAAACTCCGGGTAAAATTACGAACCCAACTAAAACTCCGGGTAAAATTACGAACCCAACTAAAACTCCGGGTAAAATTACGAACCCAACTAAAAAGTCCGGGTAAAATTACGAACCCAACTAAAACTCCGGGTAAAAAATACGAACCAAACAAAAAAGTCCGGGTAACATTTAGAACCCAACTAAAACTCCGGGTAAAAAAATACGAACCCAACTGAAACTCCGGGCAAAAATACTAACCCAACTAAAAAGTCCGGTAAAAAATATGAACCCAACTAAAACTCCGGGTAAAATTACCAACACAACTATAACTCCGGGTAAAAATACGAACCCAACTAAAACTCCTTGTAAAAAATACGAATCCAACTAAAACTCCGGGTAAAAATACGAACCCAACTAAAACTCCGGGTAAAATTACGAACCCAACTAAAAAGTCCGGGTAAAATTACGAACCCAACTAAAAAGTCCGGGTAACTCAAGACTCCGGGTAAAATTACGAACCCAACTAAAACTCCGGGTAAAATTACGAACCCAACTAAAACTCCGGGTAAAATTACGAACCCAACTAAAAGTCCGGGTAAAAAATACGAACCCAACTAAAAAGTCCGGGTTAAAAATACGAACCCAACTAAAACTCCGGGTAAAATTACGAACCCAACTAAAACTCCGGGTAAAATTACGAACCCAACTAAAACTCCGGGTAAAATTACGAACCCAACTAAAACTCCGGGTAAAATTACGAACCCAACTAAAAAGTCCGGGTAAAATTACGAACCCAAATAAAACTCCGGGTAAAAAATACGAACCCAACTAAAAAGTCCGGGTAAAAATACGAACCTAACTTAAAACTCCAGGTAAAATTACGAACCCAACTAAAACTCCGGGTAAAAAATACGAACCAAACAAAAAAGTCCGGGTAACATTTAGAACCCAACTAAAACTCCGGGTAAAAAAATACGAACCCAACTAAAACTCCGGGCAAAAATACTAACCCAACTAAAAAGTCCGGGTAAAAAATACGAACCCAACTAAAACTCCGGGTAAAATTACGAACCCAACTAAAACTCCGGGTAAAATTACGAACCCAACTAAAACTCCGGGTAAAATTACGAACCCAACTAAAACTCCGGGTAAAATTACGAACCCAACTAAAAAGTCCGGGTAAAATTACGAACCCAAATAAAACTCCGGGTAAAAAATACGAACCCAACTAAAAAGTCCGGGTAAAAATACGAACCTAACTTAAAACTCCAGGTAAAATTACGAACCCAACTAAAACTCCGGGTAAAAAATACGAACCAAACAAAAAAGTCCGGGTAACATTTAGAACCCGACTAAAACTCCGGGTAAAAAAATACGAACCCAACTAAAACTCCGGGCAAAAATACTAACCCAACTAAAAAGTCCGGGTAAAGAATACGAACCCAACTAAAACTCCGGCTAAAATTACGAACCCAACTAAAACTCCGGATAAAATTACGAACCCAACTAAAACTCCGGGTAAAAATACGAACCCAACTAAAACTCCGGGTAAAAATACGAACCCAACTAAAACTCCGGGTAAAAAATACGAACCCAACTAAAACTTCGGGTAAAAAATACGAACCAAACTAAAAAGTCCGGTAAAAAATATGAACCCAACTAAAACTCCGGGTAAAATTACCAACACAACTAAAACTCCTGGTAAAAATACGAACCCAACTAAAACTCCTTGTAAAAAATACGAACCCAACTAAAACTCCGGGTAAAAAATACGAACCCAACTAAAACTTCGGGTAAAAAATACGAACCCAACTAAAAAGTCCGGTAAAAAATATGAACCCAACTAAAACTCCGGGTAAAATTACCAACACAACTAAAACTCCGGGTAAAATTACGAACCCAACTAAAACTCCGGGTAAAATTACGAACCCAACTAAAACTCCGGGTAAAATTACGAACCCAACTAAAACTCCGGGTAAAATTACGAACCCAACTAAAAAGTCCGGGTAAAATTACGAACCCAACTAAAACTCCGGGTAAAAAATACGAACTAAACAAAAAAGTCCGGGTAACATTTAGAACCCAACTAAAACTCCGGATAAAAAAATACGAACCCAACTAAAACTCCGGGCAAAAATACTAACCCAACTAAAAAGTCCGGTAAAAAATATGAACCCAACTAAAACTCCGGGTAAAATTACCAACCCAACTAAAACTCCGGGTAAAAAATACGAACCAAACAAAAAAGTCCGGGTAACATTTAGAACCCAACTAAAACTCCGGGTAAAAAAATACGAACCCAACTAAAACTCCGGGCAAAAATACTAACCCAACTAAAAAGTCCGGGTAAAAAATACGAACCCAACTAAAACTCCGGGTAAAATTACGAACCCAACTAAAACTCCGGGTAAAATTACGAACCCAACTAAAACTCCGGGTAAAATTACGAACCCAACTAAAACTCCGGGTAAAATTACGAACCCAACTAAAAAGTCCGGGTAAAATTACGAACCCAAATAAAACTCCGGGTAAAAAATACGAACCCAACTAAAAAGTCCGGGTAAAAATACGAACCTAACTTAAAACTCCAGGTAAAATTACGAACCCAACTAAAACTCCGGGTAAAAAATACGAACCAAACAAAAAAGTCCGGGTAACATTTAGAACCCAACTAAAACTCCGGGTAAAAAAATACGAACCCAACTAAAACTCCGGGCAAAAATACTAACCCAACTAAAAAGTCCGGGTAAAAAATACGAACCCAACTAAAACTCCTGCTAAAATTACGAACCCAACTAAAACTCCGGATAAAATTACGAACCCAACTAAAACTCCGGGTAAAAATACGAACCCAACTAAAACTCCGGGTAAAAATACGAACCCAACTAAAACTCCGGGTAAAAAATACGAACCCAACTAAAACTTCGGGTAAAAAATACGAACCCAACTAAAAAGTCCGGTAAAAAATATGAACCCAACTAAAACTCCGGGTAAAATTACCAACACAACTAAAACTCCGGGTAAAAAAATACGAACCCAACTAAAACTCCGGGCAAAAATACTAACCCAACTAAAAAGTCCGGGTAAAAAATACGAACCCAACTAAAACTCCGGGTAAAATTACGAACCCAACTAAAACTCCGGGTAAAATTACGAACCCAACTAAAACTCCGGGTAAAATTACGAACCCAACTAAAACTCCGGGTAAAATTACGAACCCAACTAAAAAGTCCGGGTAAAATTACGAACCCAAATAAAACTCCGGGTAAAAAATACGAAGCCAACTAAAAAGTCCGGGTAAAAATACGAACCTAACTTAAAACTCCAGGTAAAATTACGAACCCAACTAAAACTCCGGGTAAAAAATACGAACCAAACAAAAAAGTCCGGGTAACATTTAGAACCCAACTAAAACTCCGGGTAAAAAAATACGAACTCAACTAAAACTCCGGGCAAAAATACTAACCCAACTAAAAAGTCCGGGTAAAAAATACGAACCCAACTAAAACTCCGGCTAAAATTACGAACCCAACTAAAACTCCGGATAAAATTACGAACCCAACTAAAACTCCGGGTAAAAATACGAACCCAACTAAAACTCCGGGTAAAAATACGAACCCAACTAAAACTCCGGGTAAAAAATACGAACCCAACTAAAACTTCGGGTAAAAAATACGAACCCAACTAAAAAGTCCGGTAAAAAATATGAACCCAACTAAAACTCCGGGTAAAATTACCAACACAACTAAAACTCCGGGTAAAAATACGAACCCAACTAAAACTCCTTGAAAAAAAACGAACCCAACTAAAACTCCGGGTAAAAAATACGAACCCAACTAAAACTTCGGGTAAAAAATACGAACCCAACTAAAAAGTCCGGTAAAAAATATGAACCCAACTAAAACTCCGGGTAAAATTACCAACACAACTAAAACTCCGGGTAAAATTACGAACCCAACTAAAACTCCGGGTAAAATTACGAACCCAACTAAAACTCCGGGTAAAATTACGAACCCAACTAAAACTCCGGGTAAAATTACGAACCCAACTAAAAAGTCCGGGTAAAATTACGAACCCAACTAAAACTCCGGGTAAAAAATACGAACCAAACAAAAAAGTCCGGGTAACATTTAGAACCCAACTAAAACTCCGGGTAAAAAAATACGAACCCAACTAAAACTCCGGGCAAAAATACTAACCCAACTAAAAAGTCCGGTAAAAAATATGAACCCAACTAAAACTCCGGGTAAAATTACCAACACAACTAAAACTCCGGGTAAAAATACGAACCCAACTAAAACTCCTTGTAAAAAATACGAATCCAACTAAAACTCCGGGTAAAAATACGAACCCAACTAAAACTCCGGGTAAAATTACGAACCCAACTAAAAAGTCCGGGTAAAATTACGAACCCAACTAAAAAGTCCGGGTAACTCAAGACTCCGGGTAAAATTACGAACCTAACTAAAACTCCGGGTAAAATTACGAACCCAACTAAAACTCCGGGTAAAATTACGAACCCAACTAAAAGTCCGGGTAAAAAATACGAACCCAACTAAAAAGTCCGGGTTAAAAATACGAACCCAACTAAAACTCCGGGTAAAATTACGAACCCAACTAAAACTCCGGGTAAAATTACGAACCCAACTAAAACTCCGGGTAAAATTACGAACCCAACTAAAACTCCGGGTAAAATTACGAACCCAACTAAAAAGTACGGGTAAAATTACGAACCCAAATAAAACTCCGGGTAAAAAATACGAACCCAACTAAAAAGTCCGGGTAAAAATACGAACCTAACTTAAAACTCCAGGTAAAATTACGAACCCAACTAAAACTCCGGGTAAAAAATACGAACCAAACTAAAAAGTCCGGGTAACATTTAGAACCCAACTAAAACTCCGGGTAAAAAAATACGAACCCAACTAAAACTCCGGGCAAAAATACTAACCCAACTAAAACTCCGGGTAAAATTACGAACCCAACTAAAACTCCGGGTAAAATTACGAACCCAACTAAAACTCCGGGTAAAATTACGAACCCAACTAAAAAGTCCGGGTAAAATTACGAACCCAAATAAAACTCCGGGTAAAAAATACGAACCCAACTAAAAAGTCCGGGTAAAAATACGAACCTAACTTAAAACTCCAGGTAAAATTACGAACCCAACTAAAACTCCGGGTAAAAAATACGAACCAAACAAAAAAGTCCGGGTAACATTTAGAACCCGACTAAAACTCCGGGTAAAAAAATACGAACCCAACTAAAACTCCGGGCAAAAATACTAACCCAACTAAAAAGTCCGGGTAAAAAATACGAACCCAACTAAAACTCCGGCTAAAATTACGAACCCAACTAAAACTCCGGATAAAATTACGAACCCAACTAAAACTCCGGGTAAAAATACGAACCCAACTAAAACTCCGGGTAAAAATACGAACCCAACTAAAACTCCGGGTAAAAAATACGAACCCAACTAAAACTTCGGGTAAAAAATACGAACCAAACTAAAAAGTCCGGTAAAAAATATGAACCCAACTAAAACTCCGGGTAAAATTACCAACACAACTAAAACTCCGGGTAAAAATACGAACCCAACTAAAACTCCTTGTAAAAAATACGAACCCAACTAAAACTCCGGGTAAAAAATACGAACCCAACTAAAACTTCGGGTAAAAAATACGAACCCAACTAAAAAGTCCGGTAAAAAATATGAACCCAACTAAAACTCCGGGTAAAATTACCAACACAACTAAAACTCCGGGTAAAATTACGAACCCAACTAAAACTCCGGGTAAAATTACGAACCCAACTAAAACTCCGGGTAAAATTACGAACCCAACTAAAACTCCGGGTAAAATTACGAACCCAACTAAAAAGTCCGGGTAAAATTACGAACCCAACTAAAACTCCGGGTAAAAAATACGAACTAAACAAAAAAGTCCGGGTAACATTTAGAACCCAACTAAAACTCCGGATAAAAAAATACGAACCCAACTAAAACTCCGGGCAAAAATACTAACCCAACTAAAAAGTCCGGTAAAAAATATGAACCCAACTAAAACTCCGGGTAAAATTACCAACACAACTAAAACTCCGGGTAAAAATACGAACCCAACTAAAACCCCTTGCAAAAAATACGAATCCAACTAAAACTCCGGGTAAAAATACGAACCCAACTAAAACTTCGGGTAAAAAATATGAACCCAACTAAAAAGTCCGGTAAAAAATATGAACCCAACTAAAACTCCGGGTAGAATTACCAACACAACTAAAACTCCGGGTAAAAATACGAACCCAACTAAAACTCCTTGTAAATAATACGAATCCAACTAAAACTCCGGGTAAAAAATACGAACCCAACTAAAACTCCGGGTAAAATTACGAACCCAACTAAAAAGTCCGGGTAAAATTACGAACCCAACTAAAACTCCGGGTAAAATTACTAACTCAACTAAAACTCCGGGTAAAATTACGAACCCAACTAAAACTCCGGGTAAAATTACGAACCCAACTAAAAGTCCGGGTAAAATATACGAACCCAACTAAAAAGTCCGGGTAAAATTACGAACCCAACTAAAACTCCGGGTAAAATTACGAACCCAACTAAAACTCCGGGCAAAATTACGAACCCAAGTAAAACTCCGGGTAAAATTACGAACCCAACTAAAACTCCGGGTATAATTACGAACCCAACTAAAACTCCGGGTAAAATTACGAAACCAACTAAAACTCCGGGTAAAAATACGAACCTAACTTAAAACTCCAGGTAAAATTACGAACCCAACTAAAACTCCGGGTAAAAAATACGAACCAAACAAAAAAGTCCGGGTAACATTTAGAACCCAACTAAAACTCCGGGTAAAAAAATACGAACCCAACTAAAACTCCGGGCAAAAATACTAACCCAACTAAAAAGTCCGGTAAAAAATATGAACCCAACTAAAACTCCGGGTAAAATTACCAACACAACTAAAACTCCGGGTAAAAATACGAACCCAACTAAAACTCCTTGTAAAAAATACGAATCCAACTAAAACTCCGGGTAAAAATACGAACCCAACTAAAACTTCGGGTAAAAAATACGAACCCAACTAAAAAGTCCGGTAAAAAATATGAACCCAACTAAAACTCCGGGTAGAATTACCAACACAACTAAAACTCCGGGTAAAAATACGAACCCAACTAAAACTCCTTGTAAAAAATACGAATCCAACTAAAACTCCGGGTAAAAAATACGAACCCAACTAAAACTCCGGGTAAAATTACGAACCCAACTAAAAAGTCCGGGTAAAATTACGAACCCAACTAAAACTCCGGGTAAAATTACTAACTCAACTAAAACTCCGGGTAAAATTACGAACCCAACTAAAACTCCGGGTAAAATTACGAACCCAACTAAAAGTCCGGGTAAAAAATACGAACCCAACTAAAAAGTCCGGGTAAAATTACGAACCCAACTAAAACTCCGGGTAAAATTACGAACCCAAGTAAAACTCCGGGTAAAATTACGAACCCAAGTAAAACTCCGGGTAAAATTACGAACCCAACTAAAACTCCGGGTAAAATTACGAACCCAACTAAAAGTCCGGGTAAAAATACGAACCCAACTAAAAACTCCGGTAACTCAAGACTCCGGGTAAAATTACGAACCCAACTAAAACTCCGGGTAAAATTACGAACCCAACTAAAACTCCGGGTAAAATTACGAACCCAACTAAAAGTCCGGGTAAAAAATACGAACCCAACTAAAAAGTCCGGGTTAAAAATACGAACCCAACTAAAACTCCGGGTAAAATTACGAACCCAACTAAAAAGTCCGGGTAAAATTACGAACCCAACTAAAAAGTCCGGGTAAAATTACGAACACAAATAAAACTCCGGGTAAAAAAAACGAACCCAACTAAAAAGTCCGGGTAAAAATACGAACCTAACTTAAAACTCCAGGTAAAATTACGAACCCAACTAAAACTCCCGGTAAAAAATACGAACCAAACAAAAAAGTCCGGGTAACATTTAGAACCCGACTAAAACTCCGGGTAAAAAAATACGAACCCAACTAAAACTCCGGGCAAAAATAATAACCCAACTAAAAAGTCCGGGTAAAAAATACGAACCCAACTAAAACTCCGGCTAAAATTACGAACCCAACTAAAACTCCGGATAAAATTACGAACCCAACTAAAACTCCGGGTAAAAATACGAACCCAACTAAAACTCCGGGTAAAAATACGAACCCAACTAAAACTCCGGGTAAAAAATACGAACCCAACTAAAACTTCGGGTAAAAAATACGAACCAAACTAAAAAGTCCGGTAAAAAATATGAACCCAACTAAAACTCCGGGTAAAATTACCAACACAACTAAAACTCCGGGTAAAAATACGAACCCAACTAAAACTCCTTGTAAAAAATACGAACCCAACTAAAACTCCGGGTAAAAAATACGAACCCAACTAAAACTTCGGGTAAAAAATACGAACCCAACTAAAAAGTCCGGTAAAAAATATGAACCCAACTAAAACTCCGGGTAAAATTACCAACACAACTAAAACTCCGGGTAAAATTACGAACCCAACTAAAACTCCGGGTAAAATTACGAACCCAACTAAAACTCCGGGTAAAATTACGAACCCAACTAAAACTCCGGGTAAAATTACGAACCCAACTAAAAAGTCCGGGTAAAATTACGAACCCAACTAAAACTCCGGGTAAAAAATACGAACTAAACAAAAAAGTCCGGGTAACATTTAGAACCCAACTAAAACTCCGGATAAAAAAATACGAACCCAACTAAAACTCCGGGCAAAAATACTAACCCAACTAAAAAGTCCGGTAAAAAATATGAACCCAACTAAAACTCCGGGTAAAATTACCAACACAACTAAAACTCCGGGTAAAAATACGAACCCAACTAAAACCCCTTGCAAAAAATACGAATCCAACTAAAACTCCGGGTAAAAATACGAACCCAACTAAAACTTCGGGTAAAAAATATGAACCCAACTAAAAAGTCCGGTAAAAAATATGAACCCAACTAAAACTCCGGGTAGAATTACCAACACAACTAAAACTCCGGGTAAAAATACGAACCCAACTAAAACTCCTTGTAAAAAATACGAATCCAACTAAAACTCCGGGTAAAAAATACGAACCCAACTAAAACTCCGGGTAAAATTACGAACCCAACTAAAAAGTCCGGGTAAAATTACGAACCCAACTAAAACTCCGGGTAAAATTACTAACTCAACTAAAACTCCGGGTAAAATTACGAACCCAACTAAAACTCCGGGTAAAATTACGAACCCAACTAAAAGTCCGGGTAAAAAATACGAACCCAACTAAAAAGTCCGGGTAAAATTACGAACCCAACTAAAACTCCGGGTAAAATTACGAACCCAACTAAAACTCCGGGCAAAATTACGAACCCAAGTAAAACTCCGGGTAAAATTACGAACCCAACTAAAACTCCGGGTATAATTACGAACCCAACTAAAACTCCGGGTAAAATTACGAAACCAACTAAAACTCCGGGTAAAAATACGAACCTAACTTAAAACTCCAGGTAAAATTACGAACCCAACTAAAACTCCGGGTAAAAAATACGAACCAAACAAAAAAGTCCGGGTAACATTTAGAACCCAACTAAAACTCCGGGTAAAAAAATACGAACCCAACTAAAACTCCGGGCAAAAATACTAACCCAACTAAAAAGTCCGGTAAAAAATATGAACCCAACTAAAACTCCGGGTAAAATTACCAACACAACTAAAACTCCGGGTAAAAATACGAACCCAACTAAAACTCCTTGTAAAAAATACGAATCCAACTAAAACTCCGGGTAAAAATACGAACACAACTAAAACTTCGGGTAAAAAATACGAACCCAACTAAAAAGTCCGGTAAAAAATATGAACCCAACTAAAACTCCGGGTAGAATTACCAACACAACTAAAACTCCGGGTAAAAATACGAACCCAACTAAAACTCCTTGTAAAAAATACGAATCCAACTAAAACTCCGGGTAAAAAATACGAACCCAACTAAAACTCCGGGTAAAATTACGAACCCAACTAAAAAGTCCGGGTAAAATTACGAACCCAACTAAAACTCCGGGTAAAATTACTAACTCAACTAAAACTCCGGGTAAAATTACGAACCCAACTAAAAAGTCCGGGTAAAAATACGAACCTAACTTAAAACTCCAGGTAAAATTACGAACCCAACTAAAACTCCCGGTAAAAAATACGAACCAAACAAAAAAGTCCGGGTAACATTTAGAACCCGACTAAAACTCCGGGTAAAAAAATACGAACCCAACTAAAACTCCGGGCAAAAATACTAACCCAACTAAAAAGTCCGGGTAAAAAATACGAACCCAACTAAAACTCCGGCTAAAATTACGAACCCAACTAAAACTCCGGATAAAATTACGAACCCAACTAAAACTCCGGGTAAAAATACGAACCCAACTAAAACTCCGGGTAAAAATACGAACCCAACTAAAACTCCGGGTAAAAAATACGAACCCAACTAAAACTTCGGCTAAAAAATACGAACCAAACTAAAAAGTCCGGTAAAAAATATGAACCCAACTAAAACTCCGGGTAAAATTACCAACACAACTAAAACTCCGGGTAAAAATACGAACCCAACTAAAACTCCTTGTAAAAAATACGAACCCAACTAAAACTCCGGGTAAAAAATACGAACCCAACTAAAACTTCGGGTAAAAAATACGAACCCAACTAAAAAGTCCGGTAAAAAATATGAACCCAACTAAAACTCCGGGTAAAATTACCAACACAACTAAAACTCCGGGTAAAATTACGAACCCAACTAAAACTCCGGGTAAAATTACGAACCCAACTAAAACTCCGGGTAAAATTACGAACCCAACTAAAACTCCGGGTAAAATTACGAACCCAACTAAAAAGTCCGGGTAAAATTACGAACCCAACTAAAACTCCGGGTAAAAAATACGAACTAAACAAAAAAGTCCGGGTAACATTTAGAACCCAACTAAAACTCCGGATAAAAAAATACGAACCCAACTAAAACTCCGGGCAAAAATACTAACCCAACTAAAAAGTCCGGTAAAAAATATGAACCCAACTAAAGCTCCGGGTAAAATTACCAACACAACTAAAACTCCGGGTAAAAATACGAACCCAACTAAAACCCCTTGCAAAAAATACGAATCCAACTAAAACTCCGGGTAAAAATACGAACCCAACTAAAACTTCGGGTAAAAAATATGAACCCAACTAAAAAGTCCGGTAAAAAATATGAACCCAACTAAAACTCCGGGTAGAATTACCAACACAACTAAAACTCCGGGTAAAAATACGAACCCAACTAAAACTCCTTGTAAAAAATACGAATCCAACTAAAACTCCGGGTAAAAAATACGAACCCAACTAAAACTCCGGGTAAAATTACGAACCCAACTAAAAAGTCCGGGTAAAATTACGAACCCAACTAAAACTCCGGGTAAAATTACTAACTCAACTAAAACTCCGGGTAAAATTACGAACCCAACTAAAACTCCGGGTAAAATTACGAACCCAACTAAAAGTCCGGGTAAAAAATACGAACCCAACTAAAAAGTCCGGGTAAAATTACGAACCCAACTAAAACTCCGGGTAAAATTACGAACCCAACTAAAACTCCGGGCAAAATTACGAACCCAAGTAAAACTCCGGGTAAAATTACGAACCCAACTAAAACTCCGGGTATAATTACGAACCCAACTAAAACTCCGGGTAAAATTACGAAACCAACTAAAACTCCGGGTAAAAATACGAACCTAACTTAAAACTCCAGGTAAAATTACGAACCCAACTAAAACTCCGGGTAAAAAATACGAACCAAACAAAAAAGTCCGGGTAACATTTAGAACCCAACTAAAACTCCGGGTAAAAAAATACGAACCCAACTAAAACTCCGGGCAAAAATACTAACCCAACTAAAAAGTCCGGTAAAAAATATGAACCCAACTAAAACTCCGGGTAAAATTACCAACACAACTAAAACTCCGGGTAAAAATACGAACCCAACTAAAACTCCTTGTAAAAAATACGAATCCAACTAAAACTCCGGGTAAAAATACGAACACAACTAAAACTTCGGGTAAAAAATACGAACCCAACTAAAAGTCCGGTAAAAAATATGAACCCAACTAAAACTCCGGGTAGAATTACCAACACAACTAAAACTCCGGGTAAAAATACGAACCCAACTAAAACTCCTTGTAAAAAATACGAATCCAACTAAAACTCCGGGTAAAAAATACGAACCCAACTAAAACTCCGGGTAAAATTACGAACCCAACTAAAAAGTCCGGGTAAAATTACGAACCCAACTAAAACTCCGGGTAAAATTACTAACTCAACTAAAACTCCGGGTAAAATTACGAACCCAACTAAAACTCCGGGTAAAATTACGAACCCAACTAAAAGTCCGGGTAAAAAATACGAACCCAACTAAAAAGTCCGGGTAAAATTACGAACCCAACTAAAACTCCGGGTAAAATTACGAACCCAAGTAAAACTCCGGGTAAAATTACGAACCCAAGTAAAACTCCGGGTAAAATTACGAACCCAACTAAAACTCCGGGTAAAATTACGAACCCAACTAAAAGTCCGGGTAAAAATACGAACCCAACTAAAAACTCCGGGTAACTCAAGACTCCGGGTAAAATTACGAACCCAACTAAAACTCCGGGTAAAATTACGAACCCAACTAAAACTCCGGGTAAAATTACGAACCCAACTAAAAGTCCGGGTAAAAAATACGAACCCAACTAAAAAGTCCGGGTTAAAAATACGAACCCAACTAAAACTCCGGGTAAAATTACGAACCCAACTAAAAAGTCCGGGTAAAATTACGAACCCAACTAAAAAGTCCGGGTAAAATTACGAACACAAATAAAACTCCGGGTAAAAAATACGAACCCAACTAAAAAGTCCGGGTAAAAATACGAACCTAACTTAAAACTCCAGGTAAAATTACGAACCCAACTAAAACTCCCGGTAAAAAATACGAACCAAACAAAAAAGTCCGGGTAACATTTAGAACCCAACTAAAACTCCGGGTAAAAAAAAACGAACCCAACTAAAACTCCGGGCAAAAATACTAACCCAACTAAAAAGTCCGGGTAAAAAATACGAACCCAACTAAAACTCCGGGTAAAATTACGAACCCAACTAAAACTCCGGGTAAAATTACGAACCCAACTAAAACTGGGTAAAATTACGAACCCAACTAAAACTCCGGGTAAAATTACGAACCCAACTAAAAAGTCCGGGTAAAATTACGAACCCAAATAAAACTCCGGGTAAAAAATACGAACCCAACTAAAAAGTCCGGGTAAAATACGAACCTAACTTAAAACTCCAGGTAAAATTACGAACCCAACTAAAACTCCGGGTAAAAAATACGAACCAAACAAAAAAGTCCGGGTAACATTTAGAACCCAACTAAAACTCCGGGTAAAAAAATACGAACCCAACTAAAACTCCGTACAAAAATACTAACCCAACTAAAAAGTCCGGGTAAAAAATACGAACAGACTAAAACTCCGGCTAAAATTACGAACCCAACTAAAACTCCGGATAAAATTACGAACCCAACTAAAACTCCGGGTAAAGATGCGAACCCAACTAAAACTCCGGGTAAAAATACAAACCCAACTAAAACTCCGGGTAAAAAATACGAACCCAACTAAAACTTCGGGTAAAAAATACGAACCCAACTAAAAAGTCCGGTAAAAAATATGAACCCAACTAAAACTCCGGGTAAAATTACCAACACAACTAAAACTCCGGGTAAAAATACGAACCCAACTAAAACTCCTTGTAAAAAATACGAACCCAACTAAAACTCCGGGTAAAAAATAGGAACCCAACTAAAACTTCGGGTAAAAAATACGAACCCAACTAAAAAGTCCGGTAAAAAATATGAACCCAACTAAAACTCCGGGTAAAATTACCAACACAACTAAAACTCCGGGTAAAATTACGAACCCAGCTAAAACTCCGGGTAAAATTACGAACCCAACTAAAAGTCCGGGTAAAAAATACGAACCCAACTAAAAAGTCCGGTAAAAAATATGAACCCAACTAAAACTCCGGGTAAAATTACCAACACAACTAAAACTCCGGGTAAAAATACGAACCCAACTAAAACTCCTTGTAAAAAATACGAACCCAACTAAAACTCCGGGTAAAAAATACGAACCCAACTAAAACTTCGGGTAAAAAATACGAACCCAACTAAAAAGTCCGGTAAAAAATATGAACCCAACTAAAACTCCGGGTAAAATTACCAACACAACTAAAACTCCGGGTAAAATTACGAACCCAACTAAAACTCCGGGTAAAATTACGAACCCAACTAAAACTCCGGGTAAAATTACGAACCCAACTAAAACTCCGGGTAAAATTACGAACCCAACTAAAAAGTCCGGGTAAAATTACGAACCCAACTAAAACTCCGGGTAAAAAATACGAACTAAACAAAAAAGTCCGGGTAACATTTAGAACCCAACTAAAATTCCGGATAAAAAAATACGAACCCAACTAAAACTCCGGGCAAAAATACTAACCCAACTAAAAAGTCCGGTAAAAAATATGAACCCAACTAAAACTCCGGGTAAAATTACCAACACAACTAAAACTCCGGGTAAAAATACGAACCCAACTAAAACCCCTTGCAAAAAATACGAATCCAACTAAAACTCCGGGTAAAAATACGAACCCAACTAAAACTTCGGGTAAAAAATATGAACCCAACTAAAAAGTCCGGTAAAAAATATGAACCCAACTAAAACTCCGGGTAGAATTACCAACACAACTAAAACTCCGGGTAAAAATACGAACCCAACTAAAACTCCTTGTAAAAAATACGAATCCAACTAAAACTCCGGGTAAAAAATACGAACCCAACTAAAACTCCGGGTAAAATTACGAACCCAACTAAAAAGTCCGGGTAAAATTACGAACCCAACTAAAACTCCGGGTAAAATTACTAACTCAACTAAAACTCCGGGTAAAATTACGAACCCAACTAAAACTCCGGGTAAAATTACGAACCCAACTAAAAGTCCGGGTAAAAAATACGAACCCAACTAAAAAGTCCGGGTAAAATTACGAACCCAACTAAAACTCCGGGTAAAATTACGAACCCAACTAAAACTCCGGGCAAAATTACGAACCCAAGTAAAACTCCGGGTAAAATTACGAACCCAACTAAAACTCCGGGTATAATTACGAACCCAACTAAAACTCCGGGTAAAATTACGAAACCAACTAAAACTCCGGGTAAAAATACGAACCTAACTTAAAACTCCAGGTAAAATTACGAACCCAACTAAAACTCCGGGTAAAAAATACGAACCAAACAAAAAAGTCCGGGTAACATTTAGAACCCAACTAAAACTCCGGGTAAAAAAATACGAACCCAACTAAAACTCCGGGCAAAAATACTAACCCAACTAAAAAGTCCGGTAAAAAATATGAACCCAACTAAAACTCCGGGTAAAATTACCAACACAACTAAAACTCCGGGTAAAAATACGAACCCAACTAAAACTCCTTGTAAAAAATACGAATCCAACTAAAACTCCGGGTAAAAATACGAACACAACTAAAACTTCGGGTAAAAAATACGAACCCAACTAAAAAGTCCGGTAAAAAATATGAACCCAACTAAAACTCCGGGTAGAATTACCAACACAACTAAAACTCCGGGTAAAAATACGAACCCAACTAAAACTCCTTGTAAAAAATACGAATCCAACTAAAACTCCGGGTAAAAAATACGAACCCAACTAAAACTCCGGGTAAAATTACGAACCCAACTAAAAAGTCCGGGTAAAATTACGAACCCAACTAAAACTCCGGGTAAAATTACTAACTCAACTAAAACTCCGGGTAAAATTACGAACCCAACTAAAACTCCGGGTAAAATTACGAACCCAACTAAAAGTCCGGGTAAAAAATACGAACCCAACTAAAAAGTCCGGGTAAAATTACGAACCCAACTAAAACTCCGGGTAAAATTACGAACCCAAGTAAAACTCCGGGTAAAATTACGAACCCAAGTAAAACTCCGGGTAAAATTACGAACCCAACTAAAACTCCGGGTAAAATTACGAACCCAACTAAAAGTCCGGGTAAAAATACGAACCCAACTAAAAACTCCGGGTAACTCAAGACTCCGGGTAAAATTACGAACCCAACTAAAACTCCGGGTAAAATTACGAACCCAACTAAAACTCCGGGTAAAATTACGAACCCAACTAAAAGTCCGGGTAAAAAATACGAACCCAACTAAAAAGTCCGGGTTAAAAATACGAACCCAACTAAAACTCCGGGTAAAATTACGAACCCAACTAAAAAGTCCGGGTAAAATTACGAACCCAACTAAAAAGTCCGGGTAAAATTACGAACACAAATAAAACTCCGGGTAAAAAATACGAACCCAACTAAAAAGTCCGGGTAAAAATACGAACCTAACTTAAAACTCCAGGTAAAATTACGAACCCAACTAAAACTCCCGGTAAAAAATACGAACCAAACAAAAAAGTCCGGGTAACATTTAGAACCCAACTAAAACTCCGGGTAAAAAAATACGAACCCAACTAAAACTCCGGGCAAAAATACTAACCCAACTAAAAAGTCCGGGTAAAAAATACGAACCCAACTAAAACTCCGGGTAAAATTACGAACCCAACTAAAACTCCGGGTAAAATTACGAACCCAACTAAAACTGGGTAAAATTACGAACCCAACTAAAACTCCGGGTAAAATTACGAACCCAACTAAAAAGTCCGGGTAAAATTACGAACCCAAATAAAACTCCGGGTAAAAAATACGAACCCAACTAAAAAGTCCGGGTAAAATACGAACCTAACTTAAAACTCCAGGTAAAATTACGAACCCAACTAAAACTCCGGGTAAAAAATACGAACCAAACAAAAAAGTCCGGGTAACATTTAGAACCCAACTAAAACTCCGGGTAAAAAAATACGAACCCAACTAAAACTCCGTACAAAAATACTAACCCAACTAAAAAGTCCGGGTAAAAAATACGAACCCAACTAAAACTCCGGCTAAAATTACGAACCCAACTAAAACTCCGGATAAAATTACGAACCCAACTAAAACTCCGGGTAAAGATACGAACCCAACTAAAACTCCGGGTAAAAATACAAACCCAACTAAAACTCCGGGTAAAAAATACGAACCCAACTAAAACTTCGGGTAAAAAATACGAACCCAACTAAAAAGTCCGGTAAAAAATATGAACCCAACTAAAACTCCGGGTAAAATTACCAACACAACTAAAACTCCGGGTAAAAATACGAACCCAACTAAAACTCCTTGTAAAAAATACGAACCCAACTAAAACTCCGGGTAAAAAATAGGAACCCAACTAAAACTTCGGGTAAAAAATACGAACCCAACTAAAAAGTCCGGTAAAAAATATGAACCCAACTAAAACTCCGGGTAAAATTACCAACACAACTAAAACTCCGGGTAAAATTACGAACCCAGCTAAAACTCCGGGTAAAATTACGAGCCCAACTAAAAGTCCGGGTAAAAAATACGAACCCAACTAAAAAGTCCGGGTAAAATTGCGAACCCAACTAAAACTCCGGGTAAAATTACGAACCCAACTAAAACTCCGGGTAAAAAATACGAACCCAACTAAAAAGTCCGGATAAAAAATACGAACCTAACTTAAGACTCCGGGTAAAATTACGAACCCAACTAAAAAGTCCGGGTAAAATTACGAACCCAACTAAAACTCCGGGTAAAATTACTAACTCAACTAAAACTCCGGGTAAAATTACGAACCCAACTAAAACTCCGGGTAAAAATACGAACCCAACTAAAACTCCGGGTAAAAATACTAACCAACTAAAAAGTCCGGGTTAAAAATACGAATCCAACTAAAACTCCGGGTAAAAAATACGAACCCAACTAAAACTTCGGGTAAAAAATACGAACCCAACTAAAAAGTCCGGGTAAAATTACGAACCCAACTAAAACTCCGGGTAAAATTACTAACTCAACTAAAACTCCGGGTAAAATTACGAACCCAACTAAAACTCCGGGTAAAATTACGAACCCAACTAAAACTCCGGGCAAAATTACGAACCCAAGTAAAACTCCGGGTAAAATTACGAACCCAAGTAAAACTCCGGGTAAAATTACGAACCCAACTAAAACTCCGGGTATAATTACGAACCCAACTAAAACTCCGGGTAAAATTACGAAACCAACTAAAACTCCGGGTAAAAATACGAACCTAACTTAAAACTCCAGGTAAAATTACGAACCCAACTAAAACTCCGGGTAAAAAATACGAACCAAACAAAAAAGTCCGGGTAACATTTAGAACCCAACTAAAACTCCGGGTAAAAAAATACGAACCCAACTAAAACTCCGGGCAAAAATACTAACCCAACTAAAAAGTCCGGGTAAAAAATACGAACCCAACTAAAACTCCGGGTAAAATTACGAACCCAACTAAAACTCCGGGTAAAATTACGAACCCAACTAAAACTCCGGGTAAAATTACGAACCCAACTAAAACTCCGGGTAAAATTACGAACCCAACTAAAAAGTCCGGGTAAAATTACGAACCCAAATAAAACTCCGGGTAAAAAATACGAACCCAACTAAAAAGTCCGGGTAAAAATACGAACCTAACTTAAAACTCCAGGTAAAATTACGAACCCAACTAAAACTCCGGGTAAAAAATACGAACCAAACAAAAAAGTCCGGGTAACATTTAGAACCCAACTAAAACTCCGGGTAAAAAAATACGAACCCAACTAAAACTCCGGGCAAAAATACTAACCCAACTAAAAAGTCCGGGTAAAAAATACGAACCCAACTAAAACTCCGGCTAAAATTACGAACCCAACTAAAACTCCGGATAAAATTACGAACCCAACTAAAACTATGGGTAAAAATACGAACCCAACTAAAACTCCTTGTAAAAAATACGAACCCAACTAAAACTCCGGGTAAAAAATACGAACCCAACTAAAACTTCGGGTAAAAAATACGAACCCAACTAAAAAGTCCGGTAAAAAATATGAACCCAACTAAAACTCCGGGTAAAATTACCAACACAACTAAAACTCCGGGTAAAATTACGAACCCAACTAAAACTCCGGGTAAAATTACGAACCCAACTAAAACTCCGGGTAAAATTACGAACCCAACTAAAACTCCGGGTAAAATTACGAACCCAACTAAAAAGTCCGGGTAAAATTACGAACCCAACTAAAACTCCGGGTAAAAAATACGAACCAAACAAAAAAGTCCGGGTAACATTTAGAACCCAACTAAAACTCCGGGTAAAAAAATACGAACCCAACTAAAACTCCGGGCAAAAATACTAACCCAACTAAAAAGTCCGGTAAAAAATATGAACCCAACTAAAACTCCGGGTAAAATTACCAACACAACTAAAACTCCGGGTAAAAATACGAACCCAACTAAAACTCCTTGTAAAAAATACGAATCCAACTAAAACTCCGGGTAAAAATACGAACCCAACTAAAACTTCGGGTAAAAAATACGAACCCAACTAAAAAGTCCGGTAAAAAATATGAACCCAACTAAAACTCCGGGTAGAATTACCAACACAACTAAAACTCCGGGTAAAAATACGAACCCAACTAAAACTCCTTGTAAAAAATACGAATCCAACTAAAACTCCGGGTAAAAAATACGAACCCAACTAAAACTCCGGGTAAAATTACGAACCCAACTAAAAAGTCCGGGTAAAATTACGAACCCAACTAAAACTCCGGGTAAAATTACTAACTCAACTAAAACTCCGGGTAAAATTACGAACCCAACTAAAACTCCGGGTAAAATTACGAACCCAACTAAAAGTCCGGGTAAAAAATACGAACCCAACTAAAAAGTCCGGGTAAAATTACGAACCCAACTAAAACTCCGGGTAAAATTACGAACCCAAGTAAAACTCCGGGTAAAATTACGAACCCAAGTAAAACTCCGGGTAAAATTACGAACCCAACTAAAACTCCGGGTAAAATTACGAACCCAACTAAAAGTCCGGGTAAAAATACGAACCCAACTAAAAACTCCGGGTAACTCAAGACTCCGGGTAAAATTACGAACCCAACTAAAACTCCGGGTAAAATTACGAACCCAACTAAAACTCCGGGTAAAATTACGAACCCAACTAAAAGTCCGGGTAAAAAATACGAACCCAACTAAAAAGTCCGGGTTAAAAATACGAACCCAACTAAAACTCCGGGTAAAATTACGAACCCAACTAAAAAGTCCGGGTAAAATTACGAACCCAACTAAAAAGTCCGGGTAAAATTACGAACACAAATAAAACTCCGGGTAAAAAATACGAACCCAACTAAAAAGTCCGGGTAAAAATACGAACCTAACTTAAAACTCCAGGTAAAATTACGAACCCAACTAAAACTCCCGGTAAAAATACGAACCAAACAAAAAAGTCCGGGTAACATTTAGAACCCAACTAAAACTCCGGGTAAAAAAATACGAACCCAACTAAAACTCCGGGCAAAAATACTAACCCAACTAAAAAGTCCGGGTAAAAAATACGAACCCAACTAAAACTCCGGGTAAAATTACGAACCCAACTAAAACTCCGGGTAAAATTACGAACCCAACTAAAACTGGGTAAAATTACGAACCCAACTAAAACTCCGGGTAAAATTACGAACCCAACTAAAAAGTCCGGGTAAAATTACGAACCCAAATAAAACTCCGGGTAAAAAATACGAACCCAACTAAAAAGTCCGGGTAAAATACGAACCTAACTTAAAACTCCAGGTAAAATTACGAACCCAACTAAAACTCCGGGTAAAAAATACGAACCAAACAAAAAAGTCCGGGTAACATTTAGAACCCAACTAAAACTCCGGGTAAAAAAATACGAACCCAACTAAAACTCCGTACAAAAATACTAACCCAACTAAAAAGTCCGGGTAAAAAATACGAACCCAACTAAAACTCCGGCTAAAATTACGAACCCAACTAAAACTCCGGATAAAATTACGAACCCAACTAAAACTCCGGGTAAAGATACGAACCCAACTAAAACTCCGGGTAAAAATACGAACCCAACTAAAACTCCGGGTAAAAAATACGAACCCAACTAAAACTTCGGGTAAAAAATACGAACCCAACTAAAAAGTCCGGTAAAAAATATGAACCCAACTAAAACTCCGGGTAAAATTACCAACACAACTAAAACTCCGGGTAAAAATACGAACCCAACTAAAACTCCTTGTAAAAAATACGAACTCAACTAAAACTCCGGGTAAAAAATAGGAACCCAACTAAAACTTCGTGTAAAAAATACGAACCCAACTAAAAAGTCCGGTAAAAAATATGAACCCAACTAAAACTCCGGGTAAAATTACCAACACAACTAAAACTCCGGGTAAAATTACGAACCCAACTAAAACTCCGGGTAAAATTACGAACCCAACTAAAAGTCCGGGTAAAAAATACGAACCCAACTAAAAAGTCCGGGTAAAATTGCGAACCCAACTAAAACTCCGGGTAAAATTACGAACCCAACTAAAACTCCGGGTAAAAAATACGAACCCAACTAAAAAGTCCGGATAAAAAATACGAACCTAACTTAAGACTCCGGGTAAAATTACGAACCCAACTAAAAAGTCCGGGTAAAATTACGAACCCAACTAAAACTCCGGGTAAAATTACTAACTCAACTAAAACTCCGGGTAAAATTACGAACCCAACTAAAACTCCGGGTAAAAATACGAACCCAACTAAAACTCCGGGTAAAAATACTAACCAACTAAAAAGTCCGGGTTAAAAATACGAACCCAACTAAAACTCCGGGTAAAATTACGAACCCAACTAAAACTCCGGGTAAAAATACAAACCCTACTAAAACTCCGGGTAAAAATACTAACCCAACTAAAAATTCCGGGTAAAAAATGCGAACCCAACTCGAACTCCGGGTAAAAAATACGAACCCAACTAAAACTCCGGGTAAAAAATACTAACCCAACTAAAAAGTCCGGGTTAAAAATACGAACCCAACTAAAACTCCGGGTAAAATTACGAACCCAACTAAAACTCCGGGTAAAAATACAAACCCTACTAAAACTCAGGGTAAAAATACTAACCCAACTAAAAATTCCGGGTAAAAAATGCGAACCCAACTAAAACTCCGGGTAAAATTACGAACCCAACTAAAACTCCGGGTAAAAATACGAACCCAACTAAAACTCCGGGTAAAAATACTTACCCAACTAAAAAGTCCGGGTAAAAAGTACGAACCCAACTAAAACTCCGGGTAAAAAATACGAACCCAACTAAAACTCCGGGAAAAAAGTACGAACCCAACTAAA
The DNA here is from genome assembly GCA_964023965.1 of Melinopterus prodromus. Lineage (NCBI taxonomy): Eukaryota > Metazoa > Arthropoda > Insecta > Coleoptera > Scarabaeidae > Melinopterus > Melinopterus prodromus. The sequence goes on from CAXIES010000152.1 coordinate 30,110, forward strand.
ACTCCGGGTAAAAAATGCTAACCCAACTAAAATGTCCGGGTAAAAAATACGAACCCAACTAAAACTCCCGGTAAAATTACGAACCCAACTAAAACTCCGGGTAAAAATACGAACCCAACTAAAACTCCGGGTAAAAATACTAACCCCAACTAAAAAGTCCGGGTCAAAAATACGAACCCAACTAAAACTCCGGGTAAAATTACGAACCCAACTAAAACTCCGGGTAAAATTACGAACCCAACTAAAACTCCGGGTAAAATTACGAACCCAACTAAAAGTCCGGGTAAAAAATACGAACCCAATTAAAAAGTCCGGGTAAAATTATGAACCCAAGTAAAACTCCGGGTAAAATTACGAACCCAACTAAAACTCCGGGTAAAATTACGAACCCAACTAAAAAGTCCGGGTAAAATTACGAACCCAAATAAAAAGTCCGGGTAACCCAACCCAACCCAACTAAAACTCCGGGTAAAATTACGAACCCAACTAAAACTCCGGGTAAAATTACGAACCCAACTAAAACTCCGGGTAAAAATACGAACTCAACTAAAACTCCGGGTAAAAATACTAACCCAACTAAAAAGTCCGGGTTAAAAATACGAACCCAACTAAAACTCCGGGTAAAATTACGAACCCAAGTAAAACTCCGGGTAAAATTACGAACCCAACTAAAACTCCGGGTAAAATTACGAACCCAACTAAAAGTCCGGGTAAAAATACGAACCCAACTAAAAACTCCGGGTAACTCAAGACTCCGGGTAAAATTACGAACCCAACTAAAACTCCGGGTAAAATTACGAACCCAACTAAAACTCCGGGTAAAATTACGAACCCAACTAAAAGTCCGGGTAAAAAATACGAACCCAACTAAAAAGTCCGGGTTAAAAATACGAACCCAACTAAAACTCCGGGTAAAATTACGAACCCAACTAAAACTCCGGGTAAAATTTGAACCCAACTAAAACTCCGGGTAAAATTACGAACCCAACTAAAACTCCGGGTAAAATTACGAACCCAACTAAAAAGTCCGGGTAAAATTACGAACCCAAATAAAACTCCGGGTAAAAAATACGAACCCAACTAAAAAGTCCGGGTAAAAATACGAACCTAACTTAAAACTCCAGGTAAAATTACGAACCCAACTAAAACTCCGGGTAAAAAATACGAACCAAACAAAAAAGTCCGGGTAACATTTAGAACCCAACTAAAACTCCGGGTAAAAAAATACGAACCCAACTAAAACTCCGGGCAAAAATACTAACCCAACTAAAAAGTCCGGGTAAAAAATACGAACCCAATTAAAACTCCGGGTAAAATTACGAACCCAACTAAAACTCCGGGTAAAATTACGAACCCAACTAAAACTCTGGGTAAAATTACGAACCCAACTAAAACTCCGGGTAAAATTACGAACCCAACTAAAAAGTCCGGGTAAAATTACGAACCCAAATAAAACTCCGGGTAAAAAATACGAACCCAACTAAAAAGTCCGGGTAAAATACGAACCTAACTTAAAACTCCAGGTAAAATTACGAACCCAACTAAAACTCCGGGTAAAAAATACGAACCAAACAAAAAAGTCCGGGTAACATTTAGAACCCAACTAAAACTCCGGGTAAAAAAATACGAACCCAACTAAAACTCCGGGCAAAAATACTAACCCAACTAAAAAGTCCGGGTAAAAAATACGAACCCAACTAAAACTCCGGCTAAAATTACGAACCCAACTAAAACTCCGGATAAAATTACGAACCCAACTAAAACTCCGGGTAAAGATACGAACCCAACTAAAACTCCGGGTAAAAATACGAACCCAACTAAAACTCCGGGTAAAAAATACGAACCCAACTAAAACTTCGGGTGAAAAATACGAACCCAACTAAAAAGTCCGGTAAAAAATATGAACCCAACTAAAACCCCGGGTAAAATTACCAACACAACTAAAACTCCGGGTAAAAATACGAACCTAACTAAAACTCCGGGTAAAAAATAGGAACCCAACTAAAACTTCGGGTAAAAAATACGAACCCAACTAAAAAGTCCGGTAAAAAATATGAACCCAACTAAAACTCCGGGTAAAATTACCAACACAACTAAAACTCCGGGTAAAATTACGAACCCAACTAAAACTCCGGGTAAAATTACGAACCCAACTAAAAGTCCGGGTAAAAAATACGAACCCAACTAAAAAGTCCGGGTAAAATTGCGAACCCAACTAAAACTCCGGGTAAAATTACGAACCCAACTAAAACTCCGGGTAAAAAATACGAACCCAACTAAAAAGTCCGGTTAAAAAATACGAACCTAACTTAAGACTCCGGGTAAAATTACGAACCCAACTAAAAAGTCCGGGTAAAATTACGAACCCAACTAAAACTCCGGGTAAAATTACTAACTCAACTAAAACTCCGGGTAAAATTACGAACCCAACTAAAACTCCGGGTAAAAATACGAACCCAACTAAAACTCCGGGTAAAAATACTAACCAAGTAAAAAGTCCGGGTTAAAAATACGAACCCAACTAAAACTCAGGGTAAAATTACGAACCCAACTAAAACTCCGGGTAAAAATACAAACCCTACTAAAACTCCGGGTAAAAATACTAACCCAACTAAAAATTCCGGGTAAAAAATGCGAACCCAACTAGAACTCCGGGTAAAAAATACGAACCCAACTAAAACTCCGGGTAAAAAATACTAACCCAACTAAAAAGTCCGGGTTAAAGATACGAACCCAACTAAAACTCCGGGTAAAATTACGAACCCAACTAAAACTCCGGGTAAAAATACAAACCCTACTAAAACTCCGGGTAAAAATACTAACCCAACTAAAAATTCCGGGTAAAAAATGCGAACCCAACTAAAACTCCGGGTAAAATTACGAACCCAACTAAAACACCGGGTAAAAATACGAACCCAACTAAAACTCCGGGTAAAAATACTTACCCAACTAAAAAGTCCGGGTAAAAAGTACGAACCCAACTAAAACTCCGGGTAAAAAATACGAACCCAACTAAAACTCCGGGTAAAAAGTACGAACCCAACTAAAACTCCGGGTAAAAAATGCTAACCCAACTAAAATGTCCTGATAAAAAATACGAACCCAACTAAAACTCCGGGTAAAATTACGAACCCAACTAAAACTCCGGGTGAAAATACGAACCCAACTAAAACTCCGGGTAAAAATACTAACCCCAACTAAAAAGTCCGGGTCAAAAATACGAACCCAACTAAAACTCCGGGTAAAATTACGAACCCAACTAAAACTCCGGGTAAAATTACGAACCCAACAAAAACTCCGGGTAAAATTACGAACCCAACTAAAAGTCCGGGTAAAAAATACGAACCCAATTAAAAAGTCCGGGTAAAATTACGAACCCAAGTAAAACTCCGGGTAAAATTACGAACCCAACTAAAACTCCGGGTAAAATTACGAACCCAACTAAAAAGTCCGGGTAAAATTACGAACCCAAATAAAAAGTCCGGGTAACCCAACCCAACCCAACTAAAACTCCGGGTAAAATTACGAACCCAACTAAAACTCCGGGTAAAATTACGAACCCAACTAAAAACTCCGGGTAAAAAATACGAACCAAACAAAAAAGTCCGGGTAACATTTAGAACCCAACTAAAACTCCGGGTAAAAAAATACGAACCCAACTAAAACTCCGGGCAAAAATACTAACCCAACTAAAAAATCCGGGTAAAAAATACGAACCCAACTAAAACTCCGGATAAAATTACGAACCCAACTAAAACTCCGGGTAAAAGTACGAACCCAACTAAAACTCCGGGTAAAAATACGAACCCAACTAAAACTCCTTGTAAAAATACGAACCCAACTAAAAACTCCGGGTAACTCAAGACTCCGGGTAAAATTACGAACCCAACTAAAACTCCGGGTAAAATTACGAACCCAACTAAAACTCCGGGTAAAATTACGAACCCAACTAAAAGTCCGGGTAAAAAATACGAACCCAACTAAAAAGTCCGGGTTAAAAATACGAACCCAACTAAAACTCCGGGTAAAATTACGAACCCAACTAAAACTCCGGGTAAAATTTGAACCCAACTAAAACTCCGGGTAAAATTACGAACCCAACTAAAACTCCGGATAAATTACGAACCCAACTAAAAAGTCCGGGTAAAATTACGAACCCAAATAAAACTCCGGGTAAAAAATACGAACCCAACTAAAAAGTCCGGGTAAAAATACGAACCTAACTTAAAACTCCAGGTAAAATTACGAACCCAACTAAAACTCCGGGTAAAAAATACGAACCAAACAAAAAAGTCCGGGTAACATTTAGAACCCAACTAAAACTCCGGGTAAAAAAATACGAACCCAACTAAAACTCCGGGCAAAAATACTAACCCAACTAAAAAGTCCGGGTAAAAAATACGAACCCAACTAAAACTCCGGGTAAAATTACGAACCCAACTAAAACTCCGGGTAAAATTACGAACCCAACTAAAACTCTGGGTAAAATTACGAACCCAACTAAAACTCCGGGTAAAATTACGAACCCAACTAAAAAGTCCGGGTAAAATTACGAACCCAAATAAAACTCCGGGTAAAAAATACGAACCCAACTAAAAAGTCCGGGTAAAATACGAACCTAACTTAAAACTCCAGGTAAAATTACGAACCCAACTAAAACTCCGGGTAAAAAATACGAACCAAACAAAAAAGTCCGGGTAACATTTAGAACCCAACTAAAACTCCGAGTAAAAAAATACGAACCCAACTAAAACTCCGGGCAAAAATACTAACCCAACTAAAAAGTCCGGGTAAAAAATACGAACCCAACTAAAACTCCGGCTAAAATTACGAACCCAACTAAAACTCCGGATAAAATTACGAACCCAACTAAAACTCCGGGTGAAGATACGAACCCAACTAAAACTCCGGGTAAAAATACGAACCCAACTAAAACTCCGGGTAAAAAATACGAACCCAACTAAAACTTCGGGTGAAAAATACGAACCCAACTAAAAAGTCCGGTAAAAAATATGAACCCAACTAAAACTCCGGGTAAAATTACCAACACAACTAAAACTCCGGGTAAAAATACGAACCCAACTAAAACTCCTTGTAAAAAATACGAACCCAACTAAAACTCCGGGTAAAAAATAGGAACCCAACTAAAACTTCGGGTAAAAAATACGAACCCAACTAAAAAGTCCGGTAAAAAATATGAACCCAACTAAAACTCCGGGTAAAATTACCAACACAACTAAAACTCCGGGTAAAATTACGAACCCAACTAAAACTCCGGGTAAAATTACGAACCCAACTAAAAGTCCGGGTAAAAAATACGAACCCAACTAAAAAGTCCGGGTAAAATTGCGAACCCAACTAAAACTCCGGGTAAAATTACGAACCCAACTAAAACTCCGGGTAAAAAATACGAACCCAACTAAAAAGTCCGGATAAAAAATACGAACCTAACTTAAGACTCCGGGTAAAATTACGAACCCAACTAAAAAGTCCGGGTAAAATTACGAACCCAACTAAAACTCCGGGTAAAATTACTAACTCAACTAAAACTCCGGGTAAAATTACGAACCCAACTAAAACTCCGGGTAAAAATACGAACCCAACTAAAACTCCGGGTAAAAATACTAACCACCTAAAAAGTCCGGGTTAAAAATACGAACCCAACTAAAACTCCGGGTAAAATTACGAACCCAACTAAAACTCCGGGTAAAAATACAAACCCTACTAAAACTCCGGGTAAAAATACTAACCCAACTAAAAATTCCGGGTAAAAAAATGCGAACCCAACTAGAACTCCGGGTAAAAAATACGAACCCAACTAAAACTCCGGGTAAAAAATACTAACCCAACTAAAAAGTCCGGGTTAAAAATACGAACCCAACTAAAACTCCGGGTAAAATTACGAACCCAACTAAAACTCCGGGTAAAAATACAAACCCTACTAAAACTCCGGGTAAAAATACTAACCCAACTAAAAATTCCGGGTAAAAAATGCGAACCCAACTAAAACTCCGGGTAAAATTACGAACCCAACTAAAACTCCGGCTAAAAATACGAACCCAACTAAAACTCCGGGTAAAAATACTTACCCAACTAAAAAGTCCGGGTAAAAAGTACGAACCCAACTAAAACTCCGGGTAAAAAATACGAACCCAACTAAAACTCCGGGTAAAAAGTACGAACCCAACTAAAACTCCGGGTAAAAAATGCTAACCCAACTAAAATGTCCTGATAAAAAATACGAACCCAACTAAAACTCCGGGTAAAATTACGAACCCAACTAAAACTCCGGGTGAAAATACGAACCCAACTAAAACTCCGGGTAAAAATACTAACCCCAACTAAAAAGTCCGGGTCAAAAATACGAACCCAACTAAAACTCCGGGTAAAATTACGAACCCAACTAAAACTCCGGGTAAAATTACGAACCCAACTAAAACTCCGGGTAAAATTACGAACCCAACTAAAAGTCCGGGTAAAAAATACGAACCCAATTAAAAAGTCCGGGTAAAAAATGCGAACCCAACTAAAACTCCGGGTAAAAAATACGAACCCAACTAAAACTCCGGGTAAAAAATACGAACCCAACTAAAAAGTCCGGGTAAAAATACGAACCTAACTTAAAACTCCGGGTAAAATTACGAACCCAACTAAAACTCCGGGTAAAATTACGAACCCAACTAAAACTCCTGGTAAAAATACTAACACAACTAAAAAGTCCGGGTAAAAAATGCGAACCCAACTAAAACTCCGGGTAAAAAATACGAATCCAACTAAAACTCCGGGTAAAAAATACTAACCCAACTAAAACTCCGGGTAAAATTACGAACCCAACTAAAACTCCGGGTAAAAATACGAACCCAACTAAAACTCCGGGTAAAAATACTAACTCAACTAAAAAGTCCGGGTACAAAATACGAACCCAACTAAAACTCCGGGTAAAAATACGAACCCAACTAAAACTCCGGGTAAAAATACTAACCCAACTAAAAAGTCCGGGTAAAAAATACGAACCCAACTAAAACTCCGGGAAAATTACCAAGACAACTAAAACTCCGGGTAAAAATACGAACCCAACTAAAACTCCGGGTAAAAATACTAAGCCAACTAAAAAGTCCGGATAAAAAATACGAACCTAACTTAAGACTCCGTCTGAAATTACGAGCCCAACTAAAACTCCGGGTAAAATTACGAACCCAACTAAAACTCCGAGTAAAAAATACGAACCCAACTAAAACTCCGGGTAAAAAATACTAACCCAACTAAAAAGTCCGGTAAAAAATACGAACCCAACTAAAACTCCGGGTAAAATTACCAACACAACTAAAACTCCGGGTAAAAATACGAACCCAACTAAAACTCCGGGTGAAAATACTAACCCAACTAAAAAGTCCGGGTAAAAAATACGAACCCAACTAAAACTCCGGGTAAAATTACGAACCCAACTAAAACTCCGGGTAAAAAATACGAACCCAACTAAAAAGTCCGGATAAAAAATACGAACCTAACTTAAGACTCCGGGTAAAATTACGAACCCAACTAAAACTCCTGGGTAAAATTACGAACCCAACTAAAACTGCGGGTAAAGAATACGAACCCAACTAAAACTCCGGGTAAAAAATTCTAACCCAACTAAAAAGTCCGGGTAAAAAATACGAACCCAACTAAAACTCCGGGTAAAATTACGAACCCAACTAAAACTCCGGGTAAAAATACGAACCCAACTAAAACTCCGGGTAAAAATACTAACCCAACTAAAAAGTCCGGGTTAAAAATACGAACCCAACTAAAACTCCGGGTAAAATTACGAACCCAACTAAAACTACGGGTAAAAAATACTAACCCAACTAAATAGTCCGGGGGAAAAGATACGAACCCAACTAAAACTCCGGGTAAAATTACGAACCCAACTAAAACTCCGGGTAAAAATACGAACCCAACTAAAACTCCGGGTAAAAATACTTACCCAACTAAAAAGTCCGGGTAAAAAATACGAACCCAACTAAAACTCCGGGTAAAAAATACGAACCCAACTAAAACTCCGGGTAAAAAGTACGAACCCAACTAAAACTCCGGGTAAAAATGCTAACCCAACTAAAATGTCCGGGTAAAAAATACGAACCCAACTAGAACTCCGGGTAAAATTACGAACCCAACTAAAACTCCGGGTAAAAATACGAACCCAACTAAAACTCCGGGTAAAAATACTAACCCCAACTAAAAAGTCCGGGTCAAAAATACGAACCCAACTAAAACTCCGGGTAAAATTACGAACCCAACTAAAACTCCGGGTAAAATTACGAACCCAACTAAACCTCCGGGTAAAATTACGAACCCAACTAAAAGTCCGGGTAAAAAATACGAACCCAACTAAAAAGTCCGGGTAAAATTACGAACCCAAGTAAAACTCCGGGTAAAATTACGAACCCAACTAAAACTCCGGGTAAAATTACGAACCCAACTAAAAAGTCCGGGTAAAATTACTAACCCAAATAAAAAGTCCGGGTAAACCAACCCAACCCAACTAAAACTCCGGGTAAAATTACGAACCCAACTAAAACTCCGGGTAAAATTACGAACCCAACTAAAAAGTCCGGGTAAAATAACGAACCCAACTAAAACTCCGGGTAAAAAATACGAACCAAACAAAAAAGTCCGGGTAACATTTAGAACCCAACTAAAACTCCGGGTAAAAAAATACGAACCCAACTAAAACTCCGGGCAAAAATACTAACCCAACTAAAAAATCCGGGTAAAAAATACGAACCCAACTAAAACTCCGGGTAAAAATACGAACCCAACTAAAACTCCGGGTAAAAATACGAACCCAACTAAAACTCCGGGTAAAAAATACGAACCCAACTAAAACTTCGGGTAAAAAATACGAACCCAACTAAAAAGTCCGGTAAAAAATATGAACCCAACTAAAACTCCGGGTAAAATTACCAACACAACTAAAACTCCGGGTAAAAATACGAACCCAACTAAAACTCCTTGTAAAAAATACGAATCCAACTAAAACTCCGGGTAAAAAATACGAACCCAACTAAAACTCCGGGTAAAATTACGAACCCAACTAAAAGTCCGGGTAAAAAATACGAACCCAACTAAAATATCCGGGTAAAATTACGAACCCAACTAAAACTCCGGGTAAAATTACGAACCCAACTAAAACTCCTGGTAAAAATACTAACCCAACTAAAAAGTCCGGGTAAAAAATGCGAACCCAACTAAAACTCCGGGTAAAAAATACGAACCCAACTAAAAAGTCCGGGTAAAAATACGAACCTAACTTAAAACTCCGGGTAAAATTACGAACCCAACTAAAACTCCGGGTAAAATTACGAACCCAACTAAAACTCCTGGTAAAAATACTAACCCAACTAAAAAGTCCGGGTAAAAAATGCGAACCCAACTAAAACTCCGGGTAAAAAATACAAACCCAACTAAAACTCCGGGTAAAAAATACTAACCCAACTAAATAGTCCGGGTAAAAGATACGAACCCAACTAAAACTCCGGGTAAAATTACGAACCCAACTAAAACTCCGGGTAAAAATACGAACCCAACTAAAACTCCGGGTAAAAATACTAACCCAACTAAAAAGTCCGGGTACAAAATACGAACCCAACTAAAACTCCGGGTAAAAATACGAACCCAACTAAAACTCCGGGTAAAAATACTAACCCAACTAAAAAGTCCGGGTAAAAAATACGAACCCAACTAAAACTTTGGGTAAAATTACCAAGACAACTAAAACTCCGTGTAAAAATACGAACCCAACTAAAACTCCGGGTAAAAATACTAAGCCAACTAAAAAGTCCGGATAAAAAATGCGAACCTAACTTAAGACTCCGTCTGAAATTACGAGCCCAACTAAAACTCCGAGTAAAATTACGAACCCAACTAAAACTCCGAGTAAAGAATACGAACCCAACTAAAACTCCGTGTAAAAAATACTAACCCAACTAAAAAGTCCGGTAAAAAATACGAACCCAACTAAAACTCCGGGTAAAATTACCAACACAACTAAAACTCCGGGTAAAAATACGAACCCAACTAAAACTCCGGGTAAAAATACTAACCCAACTAAAAAGTCCGGGTAAAAAATACGAATCCAACTAAAACTCCGGGTAAAATTACGAACCCAACTAAAACTCCGGGTAAAAAATACGAACCCAACTAAAAAGTCCGGATAAAAAATACGAACCTAACTTAAGACTCCGGGTAAAATTACGAACCCAACTAAAACTCCTGGGTAAAATTACGAACCCAACTAAAACTGCGGGTAAAGAATACGAACCCAACTAAAACTCCGGGTAAAAAATTCTAACCCAACTAAAAAGTCCGGGTAAAAAATACGAACCCAACTAAAACTCCGGGTAAAATTACGAACCCAACTAAAACTCCGGGTAAAAATACGAACCCAATTAAAACTCCGGGTAAAAATACTAACCCAACTAAAAAGTCCGGGTTAAAAATACGAACCCAACTAAAACTCCGGGTAAAATTGCGAACCCAACTAAAACTCCGGGTAAAATTACGAACCCAACTAAAACTCCGGGTAAAATTACGAACCCAACTAAAACTCCGGGTAAAATTACGAACCCAACTAAAAAGTCCGGGTAAAATTACGAACCCAAATAAAACTCCGGGTAAAAAATACGAACCCAACTAAAAAGTCCGGGTAAAAATACAAACCTAACTTAAAACTCCAGGTAAAATTACGAACCCAACTAAAACTCCGGGTAAAAAATACGAACCAAACAAAAAAGTCCGGGTAACATTTAGAACCCAACTAAAACTCCGGGTAAAAAAATACGAACCCACCTAAAACTCCGGGCAAAAATACTAACCCAACTAAAAAGTCCGTGTAAAAAATACGAACCCAACTACAACTCCGGCTAAAATTACGAACCCAACTAAAACTCCGGGTAAAAATACGAACCCAACTAAAACTCCGGGTAAAAATACGAACACAACTAAAACTCCGGGTAAAAATACTAACCCAACTAAAACTCCGGGTAAAAATACTAACCCAACTAAAAAGTCCGGGTAAAAAATACGAACCCAACTAAAACTCCGGGTAAAATTACGAACCCAACTAAAACTCCGGGTAAAAAATACGAACCCAACTAAAAAGCCCGGATAAAAAATACGAACCTAACTTAAGACTCCGGGTAAAATTACGAACCCAACTAAAACTCCGGGTAAAATTACGAACCCAACTAAAACTCCGGGTAAAAAATACGAACCCAACTAAAACTCCGGGCAAAAATACTAACCCAACTAAAAAGTCCGGGTAAAAAATACGAACCCAACTAAAACTCCGGATAAAATTACGAACCCAACTAAAACTCCGGGTAAAAATACGAACCCAACTAAAACTCCGGGTAAAAATACTAACCCAACTAAAAAGTCCGGGTTAAAAGTACGAACCCAACTAAAACTCCGGGTAAAATTACGAACCCAACTAACACTCCGGGTAAAATTACAAACCCTACTAAAACTCCGGGTAAAAATACGAACCCAACTAAAACTCCGGGTAAAAATACTAAGCCAACTAAAAAGTCCGGATAAAAAATACGAAACCTAACTTAAGACTCCGTCTGAAATTACGAGCCCAACTAAAACTCCGGGTAAAATTACGAACCCAACTAAAACTCCGAGTAAAAATACGAACCCAACTAAAACTCCGGGTAAAAAATACTAACCCAACTAAAAAGTCCGGTAAAAAATACGAACCCAACTAAAACTCCGGGTAAAATTACCAACACAACTAAAACTTCGGGTAAAAATACGAACCCAACTAAAACTCCGGGTAAAAATACTAACCCAATTAAAAAGTCCGGGTAAAAAATACGAACCCAATTAAAACTCGGGGTAAAATTACGAACCCAACTAAAACTCCGGGTAAAAAATACGAACCCAACTAAAAAGTCCGGATAAAAAATACGAACCTAACTTAAGACTCCGGGTAAAATTACGAACCCAACTAAAACTCCTGGGTAAAATTACGAACCCAACTAAAACTGCGGGTAAAGAATACGAACCCAACTAAAACTCCGGGTAAAAAATTCTAACCCAACTAAAAAGTCCGGGTAAAAAATACGAACCCAACTAAAACTCCGGGTAAAATTACGAACCCAACTAAAACTCCGGGTAAAAATACGAACCCAACTAAAACTCCGGGTAAAAATACTAACCCAACTAAAAAGTCCGGGTTAAAAATACGAACCCAACTAAAACTCCGGGTAAAATTACGAACCCAACTAAAACTCCGAGTAAAAAATACGAACCCAACTAAAACTCCGGGTAAAAAATACTAACCCAACTAAAAAGTCCGGTAAAAAATACGAACCCAACTAATACTCCTATATTCCCATGGAACCCACTGACAAACCAGCTCTGGAGGCTGCTTCGGCAACTCCAAACCCTTTACCGTCCACTTCGGGGACGCAAAAACAAGCTAGGGGCGCGTCCACTGACACCCCCAAAGCTAAAGCACACGAGAGGACTGTTTCTGACACCTCAAGTGAAGACCCACAAGGCTTCAAGCTAGCGAGACGCGGGCGACGCGTCAGCGGTGCGGAAGCCAAAAGAAGGAAGAGGGCCAAGGAGGCTGAAGCGAGAGCTACAGCAGCCGACCAAAGACGGCCACTCCCATCCAAGAGCACCGACACCAGGGGGAAAGGCGCTTCGCGCTACCCCCAGAAATGGGTCGACTCAAAGAAACGGGTGCAGGCAGAGAGGAAGGAGTCCCCTCGTAGGGAAACCCCCTCTCATGCCGCCCCAAACGAGAAGAAGCGGCAACGATCGACTGGCACCACCCCCTCGCCGGCTCTTCCTCGGAAGAAACCCGACACAGGGAGGCGGATTGCACCGGCCCAGTCAGCAACCACTTCAACAAAATCAGCATACAGCGAGGCTGTGAAGGCACACCTTAGGGTTGCCATCATAGACCGCAGTAATCTCCTGGGAAAACTTTCACAGGATGAGGCTGACAAAATCAGAGACGTCCTGGATAAAGAGTTTGAGAAGCTCATGTACGCAGGATCCTCAACACCTCCGCCGCGGTTCAGTTCACTCACGTACAACGGCGAAATACTCAGAGTCAACTGTGACGACAATGGCACGGTGGAATGGTTGAAAGAAACCGTGAGCCGCATCAAGCCGTGGGAGGGAGCCACGCTGGACGTAGTGAGGGTGGACTGCCTTCCCAAGCTCACTAAGGTGTCCCTTTGGATACCTGAGCAGGGGAAAAAAGGCGAACCGGACCGAGATCTCACGATCAAGGTCCTAGCCTGGCAGAACCCTGAACTCGCCATATCCAAGTGGTGTGTCTTCCACCATGAAATTAGAAGAGATCCGCTTGGACAACTTTTCGTCTTCGGGGTCGATGACAAAACCATCGAAACCTTGAAACACAGGAAGAGCAAAGTCAGCTACCGCTTTCTGGCACTCACTGTGAGAATCAGGGACGAAACACACGAAACGGAGAAGGAAAAGGAGGACGGAACAATCGCCCCACCCACACAAGGGGAAAGCGCCAGTTCCACTCCCATGGAGACAGACGTCGCTCCTGCCCAACAGCAGGCAGACGACGCTGATCGACTCCTCTCCCAACCCAAAGAGGGAAGTGCTCCAGCCACACCCATCCTAGCGGACAGGGCACAACAGCCCACCGCAGGAGCATCGCAGGAGCCCCCTCAATAAAAAGTCAACTAGCCAGCGGATAAAGAGGGTCCCCAACACCAACGCAATGGCTAGCAAGACAACACAGGTAATACAATGCAACCTACATCACAGCAGATCTGCGGTGGCGACACTCTGTCGCCACCTCGATGTGATGAATAACACCCTAGCCCTGATACAGGAACCGTGGATCGTTGGTGCCTGTATCAAGGGCTTTGGAAAACTTAATGGCACTGTTTTTAGCAAACCCTCAGAAACGAAGCCTAGGGCAGCCATATACGTCCCCAGGCAATATCAAGCTACATTCGCACCGCACTTGTCAACCTCCGATCTAGTAGCGGTCCAACTTGACATCACCACGACCTCAGGGAAGGAGAGGACAATACTGGCCTCGGCCTACCTCCCACAGGATGCTTCCACACCACCGCCAACCAGAGAGCTGGAAGCCCTAGTTACCCATTGCACGAGGAACGGTATGAAACTCATAGTAGGATGCGACGCAAATGCCCACCATGTCGCCTGGGGCCGCGCCAACATCAACTACAGAGGTAAGCTACTGCATGATTTTATAGTTAGCAATAATCTAGATATACTTAACCGTGGCAACGAACCTACTTTCGTAACGTCGCGCAGCCAGACTGTGATCGATATCACACTGGCCTCAAACAGTATATCAAACACCATAGGTGACTGGCATGTGTCAGATTCCGTGACCATGTCTGATCACAGATGGGTACAGTTTTCAATAAGGGCCAGTGAACGCTCAGTAAAACTATATAGAAACCCTAAACGCACAGATAGAGACACCTTCAGTGACCTACTAAGCGGGAAACTTCAACTACTGTCCCAAACAGTACCACAAACAAACAAAAATCTTGAACGGTATGTAAATACTGTCCAAAACACTCTAATCAAATCATACCACAAAGCATGCCCCATGCAAGCGGCTGAGAACAATAGTGCCACTGCTGCTTGGTGGTGTGCTGAACTGGAAAACCTAAGGTAAATGGCCAAAATTCAATATAACAAAGCCAAATTCTCCAAATCAAATTCAGACTGGGAAGTTTTCAAAAACACCCACAAAGAATTTAAAAAACTCGTAAGACAAAAACAAAGGGAAGCATGGAGAGCCTTTTGCGGGGAAGTGCAAAGCACTACCGTAGTTGCCAGACTAAAAAAGGTCTTCTCCAAGGATCCACTACCAGATATAGGCATCCTTAAACGCGAAGATGGGAGCTTCGCAGATGACCTAGATGAAAGCATGCAAATACTAATGCAATCTCACTTTCCAGGAAGCACACCCCTAACTGACAGGAAGTGGGCGAGGAGCGCCCAGGTCAAGCCCACACTAGACGACTGGCACCTGACAGAACGCCTAGTGGACCTGGAGAAGCTTACCTGGGCCATATCAACGTTTTCACCCTTCAAATCTCCGGGACCTGATGGGATATTTCCCGCCCTATTACAATGGGGTCTGGAAACCATCAGTCCCCACATTATCAACATTCTGCGGGCCAGTTTAGCACTGCGCTATATACCCCGGAAATGGAGAGAAGTAAAAGTAATCTTTATCCCCAAACCAGGTAAACAAGACTACTTCAACACCAAGTCGTACCGACCAATTAGTCTCACATCCTTTCTCCTGAAAACCATGGAAAAATTATGTGACAGACATCTACGGGAAAAACTTTCCGAAACAATACCTCTACACCCAAATCAGCATGCATACATGCAAGGAAAGTCCACTGAATCTGCACTGCACATGGTAGCAGGACGCATAGAAAAATCACTGGACAACAAGCAGTCAACCCTAGGAGTGTTCATAGACATTGAAGGGGCTTTTGACAAAACGATGTTCCATAAAATTAAAACCTCTCTTATGGAACACAACGTAGAAACGTTAATAACCGAATGGATCGGTAATATGCTGCAGGAAAGAGCAGTAAACGTCAATGTAGGCACCCAATCTGTAAGATGTCTTGTAGCCAAAGGGTGCCCACAGGGTGGAGTTCTCTCACCCCTGCTGTGGAACCTGGTCCTAGACAGCCTACTAAAGGTTCTAAACCGAGAAGGGTACTACACAATAGCTTACGCAGATGATCTAACAATTCTGCTTACAGGTAAATTTGAGGATACAATATGTGACAGGATGCAATCCGCCCTCAACTTAATCACCACATGGTGCAAAGACCACTCACTCTCAGTCAGCCCTGGGAAAACAGAGATGGTACTCTTCACCAGAAAAAGAAAACTACCACAACTACGAGCACCCACGCTCCTAAACACCAAGCTTTCCTTTGCTGCCAAGGTGAAATATCTGGGCATAACCTTTGACAGCAAACTAAGATGGGGAGACCATCTGGAAGACAGAGCAAAAAAAGCACACATATCTTTTTGGCAGTGCCGCAGAGCGATAGGACGAACGTGGGGGTTTTCGCCTAAAATCGCAATGTGGATATACACCGCCATCATACGACCTATGCTAACCTACGGAGCAGTAATATGGTGGCCCAGAACCAAACTTAAGACGGCTATCAAAGACCTCAATCACATACAAAGGACCGCATGCCTAAACATAACAGGAGTCATGCACACCACACCGACGGCCGCGATGGAGGCAATGCTCTGCCTGCCGCCCCTTGACATTCATGTGGAGGAAGTGGCCTTGGCGGGCATCCTCCGGCTCCGTACGGCAGGATTCTGGGAGACTGGCAGGGTTGGCGAGGCTCGTCTCCACCTCTGGCGCGAGGCTGTCCTACGCACACCTCTCCTTGAGGCTCAGGTAGATGACTTTCCACCCCGCTATATCTTCAGAAGGTCCTTCACAACATCCCTCACACCACCAACCCAGGGGGAAAAAACAGGATCTGTCCACATATACACAGACGGTTCAAAATACCCACATACTTCTGGTGCAGGAGTGTTCTCCCGAGCACCGAATATGAAAATCGGTCTACCACTAGGACGGTACACGACTATAACACAAACAGAGCTGATTGCCTTAACAATCGCAGCCAAAACTATTACTGAAAAAGGTATAAGTGGCAAAAATGTGCTGATCCTAACGGACAGCAAAGCAACAATACAAGCGCTGTCTAGACCTCTAACAACCTCCAGACTTGTACAACAATGCACCGTAGCCCTGACAAAAGCAGCACAGGCAAATAATAAGGTATCCATCCACTGGATAAAGGGGCACGGTAAAAGTAAAGGGAACAAGGAAGCGGATCGCTTGGCAAAACACGCTGCGAGGACTCCCTATATAGGACCTGAGCCAGCGATACCACCTACCCTAAAAACAATACTCAACGAACTAAGAGGAACATCCCACACTCTCTTCAGGAGCCGATGGGATGAAACCACCAAGTGCGTCTTTGCAAAGGAAACCCTAAGAGCCCCTTGCCCAAAGACCACAATGTACTACCTTCAACTCACCAGAAGCAACCTCAGACTGCTAACTGGTATCTATACAGGGCACTGCAGGCTAAAAAAGCATCTTACCCGCATTGGAATCTTAGAGGACCAAATGTGCAGAGGATGCGAAAGCGAGGAAGAGACGGCAGAACACTTTCTGTGCGAGTGTCCGGCACTTTCGACATTACGTCAACGTTTCCTGGGTGAAAGATGGCTGGATTTATCCGCCATCAGAGGGGTTCCGCCGAGCGACATCCTCGCCTTTACGAAGGCCGCAGGATGGCTCGAGGCAGACACAGCTTAGGCCACATGAACCCCTCGGAGGTTAGCAAAAGGGGCCTAATGAGGCCTAGGTGCTGTGGGAATTGTCCCACCCTCCAAGATATCCATATTCCATATTCCATACTCCGGGTAAAATTACCAACACAACTAAAACTCCGGGTAAAAATACGAACCCAACTAAAACTCCGGGTAAAAATACTAACCCAACTAAAAAGTCCGGGTAAAAAATACGAACCCAACTAAAACTCCGGGTAAAATTACGAACCCAACTAAAACTCCGGGTAAAAAATACGAACCCAACTAAAAAGTCTGGATAAAAAATACGAACCTAACTTAAGACTCCGGGTAAAATTACGAACCCAACTAAAACTCCTGGGTAAAATTACGAACCCAACTAAAACTGCGGGTAAAGAATACGAACCCAACTAAAACTCCGGGTAAAAAATTCTAACCCAACTAAAAAGTCCGGGCAAAAAAATACGAACCCAACTAAAACTCCGGGTAAAATTACGAACCCAACTAAAACTCCGGGTAAAAATACGAACCCAACTAAAACTCCGGGTAAAATTACGAACCCAACTAAAACTCCGGGTAAAAAATACTAACCCAACTAAATAGTCCGGGTAAAAGATACGAACCCAACTAAAACTCCGAGTAAAATTACGAACCCAATTAAAACTCCGGGTAAAAATACGAACCCAACTAAAACTCCGGGTAAAAATACTTACCCAACTAAAACTCCGGGTAAAAAGTACGAACCCAACTAAAAATCCGGGTAAAAAATGCTAACCCAACTAAAATGTCCGGGTAAAAAATACGAACCCAACTAAAACTCCGGGTAAAATTACGAACCCAACTAAAACTCCGGGTAAAAGTACGAACCCAACTAAAACTCCGGGTAAAAATACTAACCCCAACTAAAAAGTCCGGGTCAAAAATACGAACCCAACTAAAACTCCGGGTAAAATTACGAACCCAACTAAAACTCCGGGTAAAATTACGAACCCAACTAAAACTCCGGGTAAAATTACGAACCCAACTAAAAGTCCGGGTAAAAAATACGAACCCAACTAAAAAGTCCGGGTAAAATTACGAACCCAAGTAAAACTCCGGGTAAAATTACGAACCCAACTAAAACTCCGGGTAAAATTACGAACCCAACTAAAAAGTCCGGGTAAAATTACGAACCCAAATAAAAAGTCCGGGTAACCCAACCCAACCCAACTAAAACTCCGGGTAAAATTACGAACCCAACTAAAACTCCGGGTAAAATTACGAACCCAACTAAAAAGTCCGGGTAAAATAACGAACCCAACTAAAACTCCGGGTAAAAAATACGAACCAAACAAAAAAGTCCGGGTAACATTTAGAACCCAACTAAAGCTCCGGGTAAAAAAATACGAACCCAACTAAAACTCCGGGCAAAAATACTAACCCAACTAAAAAATCCTGGTAAAAAATACGAACCCAACTAAAACTCCAGGTAAAAATACGAACCCAACTAAAACTCCGGGTAAAAATACGAACCCAACTAAAACTCCGGGTAAAAAATACGAACCCAACTAAAACTTCGGGTAAAAAATACGAACCCAACTAAAAAGTCCGGTAAAAAATATGAACCCAACTAAAACTCCGGGTAAAATTACCAACACAACTAAAACTCCGGGTAAAAATACGAACCCAACTAAAACTCCTTGTAAAAAATACGAATCCAACTAAAACTCCGGGTAAAAAATACGAACCCAACTAATACTCCGGGTAAAATTACGAACCCAACTAAAAGTCCGGGTAAAAAATACGAACCCAACTAAAAAGTCCGGGTAAAATTACGAACCCAACTAAAACTCCGGGTAAAATTACGAACCCAACTAAAACTCCTGGTAAAAATACTAACCCAACTAAAAAGTCCGGGTAAATAATGCGAACCCAACTAAAACTCCGGGTAAAAAATACGAACCCAACTAAAAAGTCCGGGTAAAAATACGAACCTAACTTAAAACTCCGGGTAAAATTACGAACCCAACTAAAGCTCCGGGTAAAAATACGAACCCAACTAAAACTCCGGGTAAAAATACTAACCCAACTAAAAAGTCCGGGTTAAAAATACGAACCCAACTAAAACTCCGGGTAAAATTACGAACCCAACTAAAACTCCGAGTAAAAAATACGAACCCAACTAAAACTCCGGGTAAAAAATACTAACCCAACTAAAAAGTCCGGTAAAAAATACGAACCCAACTAAAACTCCGGGTAAAATTACCAACACAACTAAAACTCCGGGTAAAAATACGAACCCAACTAAAACTCCGGGTAAAAATACTAACCCAACTAAAAAGTCCGGGTAAAAAATACGAACCCAACTAAAACTCCGGGTAAAATTACGAACCCAACTAAAACTCCGGGTAAAAAATACGAACCCAACTAAAAAGTCTGGATAAAAAATACGAACCTAACTTAAGACTCCGGGTAAAATTACGAACCCAACTAAAACTCCTGGGTAAAATTACGAACCCAACTAAAACTGCGGGTAAAGAATACGAACCCAACTAAAACTCCGGGTAAAAAATTCTAACCCAACTAAAAAGTCCGGGTAAAAAATACGAACCCAACTAAAACTCCGGGTAAAATTACGAACCCAACTAAAAGTCCGGGTAAAAATACGAACCCAACTAAAACTCCGGGTAAAAATACTAACACAACTAAAAAGTCCGGGTTAAAAATACGAACCCAACTAAAACTCCGGGTAAAATTACGAACCCAACTAAAACTCCGGGTAAAAAATACTAACCCAACTAAATAGTCCGGGTAAAAGATACGAACCCAACTAAAACTCCGAGTAAAATTACGAACCCAACTAAAACTCCGGGTAAAAATACGAACCCAACTAAAACTCCGGGTAAAAATACTTACCCAACTAAAAAGTCCTTGTAAAAAATACGAACCCAACTAAAACTCCGGGTAAAAAATACGAACCCAACTAAAACTCCGGGTAAAAAGTACGAACCCAACTAAAACTCCGGGTAAAAAATGCTAACCCAACTAAAATGTCCGGGTAAAAAATACGAACCCAACTAAAACTCCGGGTAAAATTACGAACCCAACTAATACTCCGGGTAAAAGTACGAACCCAACTAAAACTCCGGGTAAAAATACTAACCCCAACTAAAAAGTCCGGGTCAAAAATACGAACCCAACTAAAACTCCGGGTAAAATTACGAACCCAACTAAAACTCCGGGTAAAATTACGAACCCAACTAAAACTCCGGGTAAAATTACGAACCCAACTAAAAGTCCGGGTAAAAAATACGAACCCAACTAAAAAGTCCGGGTAAAATTACGAACCCAAGTAAAACTCCGGGTAAAATTACGAACCCAACTAAAACTCCGGGTAAAATTACGAACCCAACTAAAAAGTCCGGGTAAAATTACGAACCCAAATAAAAAGTCCGGGTAACCCAACCCAACCCAACTAAAACTCCGGTAAAATTACGAACCCAACTAAAACTCCGGGTAAAATTACGAACCCAACTAAAAAGTCCGGGTAAAATAACGAACCCAACTAAAACTCCGGGTAAAAAATACGAACCAAACAAAAAAGTCCGGGTAACATTTAGAACCCAACTAAAACTCCGGGTAAAAAAATACGAACCCAACTAAAACTCCGGGCAAAAATACTAACCCAACTAAAAAATCCGGGTAAAAAATACGAACCCAACTAAAACTCCGGGTAAAAATACGAACCCAACTAAAACTCCGGGTAAAAAATACGAACCCAACTAAAACTTCGGGTAAAAAATACGAACCCAACTAAAAAGTCCGGTAAAAAATATGAACCCAACTAAAACTCCGGGTAAAATTACCAACACAACTAAAACTCCGGGTAAAAATACGAACCCAACTAAAACTCCTTGTAAAAAATACGAATCCAACTAAAACTCCGGGTAAAAAATACGAACCCAACTAATACTCCGGGTAAAATTACGAACCCAACTAAAAGTCCGGGTAAAAAATACGAACCCAACTAAAAAGTCCGGGTAAAATTACGAACCCAACTAAAACTCCGGGTAAAATTACGAACCCAACTAAAACTCCTGGTAAAAATACTAACCCAACTAAAAAGTCCGGGTAAAAAATGCGAACCCAACTAAAACTCCGGGTAAAAAATACGAACCCAACTAAAAAGTCCGGGTAAAAATACGAACCTAACTTAAAACTCCGGGTAAAATTACGAACCCAACTAAAACTCCGGGTAAAATTACGAACCCAACTAAAACTCCTGGTAAAAATACTAACCCAACTAAAAAGTCCGGGTAAAAAATGCGAACCCAACTAAAACTCCGGGTAAAAAATACGAACCCAACTAAAACTCCGGGTAAAAAATACTAACCCAACTAAATAGTCCGGGTAAAAGATACGAACCCAACTAAAACTCCGGGTAAAATTACGAACCCAACTAAAACTCCGGGTAAAAATACGAACCCAACTAAAACTCCGGGTAAAAATACTAACCCAACTAAAAAGTCCGGGTACTAAATACGAACCCAACTAAAACTCCGGGTAAAAATACGAACCCAACTAAAACTCCGGGTAAAAATACTCACCCAACTAAAAAGTCCGGGTAAAAAATACGAACCCAACTAAAACTCCGGGTAAAATTACCAAGACAACTAAAACTCCGGGTAAAAATACGAACCCAACTAAAACTCCGGGTAAAAATACTAAGCCAACTAAAAAGTCCGGATAAAAAATACGAACCTAACTTAAGACTCCGTCTGAAATTACGAGCCCAACTAAAACTCCGGGTAAAATTACGAACCCAACTAAAACTCCGAGTAAAAAATACGAACCCAACTAAAACTCCGGGTAAAAAATACTAACCCAACTAAAAAGTCCGGTAAAAAATACGAACCCAACTAAAACTCCGGGTAAAATTACCAACACAACTAAAACACCGGGTAAAAATACGAACCCAACTAAAACTCCGGGTAAAAATACTAACCCAACAAAAAAGTCCGGGTAAAAAATACGAACCCAACTAAAACTCCGGGTAAAATTACGAACGTAACTAAAACTCCGGGTAAAAGATACGAACCCAACTAAAAAGTCCGGATAAAATATACGAACCTAACTTAAGACTCCGGGTAAAATTACGAACCCAACTAAAACTCCTGGGTAAAATTACGAACCCAACTAAAACTGCGGGTAAAGAATACGAACCCAACTAAAACTCCGGGTAAAAAATTCTAACCCAACTAAAAAGTCCGGGTAAAAAATACGAACCCAACTAAAACTCCGGGTAAAATTACGAACCCAACTAAAACTCCGGGTAAAAATACGAACCCAACTAAAACTCCGGGTAAAAATACTAACCCAACTAAAAAGTCCGGGTTAAAAATACGAACCCAACTAAAACTCCGGGTAAAATTACGAACCCAACTAAAACTCCGGGTAAAATTACGAACCCAACTAAAACTCCGGGTAAAATTACGAACCCAACTAAAACTCCGGGTAAAATTACGAACCCAACTAAAAGGTCCGGGTAAAATTACGAATCCAAATAAAACTCCGGGTAAAAAATACGAACCCAACTAAAAAGTCTGGGTAAAAATACAAACCTAACTTAAAACTCCAGGTAAAATTACGAACCCAACTAAAGCTCCGGGTAAAAAATACGAACCAAACAAAAAAGTCCGGGTAACATTTAGAACCCAACTAAAACTCCGGGTAAAAAAATACGAACCCACCTAAAACTCCGGGCAAAAATACTAACCCAACTAAAAAGTCCGTGTAAAAAATACGAACCCAACTAAAACTCCGGCTAAAATTACGAACCCAACTAAAACTCCGGGTAAAAATACGAACCCAACTAAAACTCCGGGTAAAAATACGAACCGAACTAAAACTCCGGGTAAAAATACTAACCCAACTAAAACTCCGGGTAAAAATACTAACCCAACTAAAAAGTCCGGGTAAAAAATACGAACCCAACTAAAACTCCGGGTAAAATTACGAACCCAACTAAAACTCCGGGTAAAAAATACGAACCCAACTAAAAAGTCCGGATAAAAAATACGAACCTAACTTAAGACTCCGGGTAAAATTACGAACCCAACTAAAACTCCGGGTAAAATTACGAACCCAACTAAAACTCCGGGTAAAAAATACGAACCCAACTAAAACTCCGGGCAAAAATACTAACCCAACTAAAAAGTCCGGGTAAAAAATACGAACCCAACTAAAACTCCGGATAAAATTACGAACCCAACTAAAACTCCGGGTAAAAATACGAACCCAACTAAAACTCCGGGTAAAAATACTAACCCAACTAAAAAGTCAGGGTTAAAAATACGAACCCAACTAAAACTCCGGGTAAAATTACGAACCCAACTAACACTCCGGGTAAAATTACAAACCCTACTAAAACTCCGGGTAAAAATACGAACCCAACTAAAACTCCGGGTAAAAATACTAAGCCAACTAAAAAGTCCGGATAAAAAATACGAACCTAACTTAAGACTACGTCTGAAATTACGAGCCCAACTAAAACTCCGGGTAAAATTACGAACCCTACTAAAACTCCGAGTAAAAATACGAACCCAACTAAAACTCCGGGTAAAAAATACTAACCCAACTAAAAAGTCCGGTAAAAAATACGAACCCAACTAAAACTCCGGGTAAAATTACCAACACAACTAAAACTCCGGGTAAAAATACGAACCCAACTAAAACTCCGGGTAAAAATACTAACCCAACTAAAAAGTCCGGGTAAAAAATACGAACCCAACTAAAACTCCGGGTAAAATTACGAACCCAACTAAAACTCCGGGTAAAAAATACGAACCCAACTAAAAAGTCCGGATAAAAAATACGAACCTAACTTAAGACTCCGGGTAAAATTACGAACCCAACTAAAACTCCTGGGTAAAATTACGAACCCAACTAAAACTGCGGGTAAAGAATACGAACCCAACTAAAACTCCGGGTAAAAAATTCTAACCCAACTAAAAAGTCCGGGTAAAAAATACGAACCCAACTAAAACTCCGGGTAAAATTACGAACCCAACTAAAACTCCGGGTAAAAATACGAACCCAACTAAAACTCCGGGTAAAAATACTAACCCAACTAAAAAGTCCGGGTTAAAAATACGAACCCAACTAAAACTCCGGGTAAAATTACGAACCCAACTAAAACTCCGGGTAAAATTACGAACCCAACTAAAGCTCCGGGTAAAAAATACGAACCAAACAAAAAAGTCCGGGTAACATTTAGAACCCAACTAAAACTCCGGGTAAAAAAATACGAACCCACCTAAAACTCCGGGCAAAAATACTAACCCAACTAAAAAGTCCGTGTAAAAAATACGAACCCAACTAAAACTCCGGCTAAAATTACGAACCCAACTAAAACTCCGGGTAAAAATACGAACCCAACTAAAACTCCGGGTAAAAATACGAACCGAACTAAAACTCCGGGTAAAAATACTAACCCAACTAAAACTCCGGGTAAAAATATTAACACTACTAAAAAGTCCGGGTAAAAAATACGAACCCAACTAAAACTCCGGGTAAAATTACGAACCCAACTAAAACTCCGGGTAAAAAATACGAACCCAACTAAAAAGTCCGGATAAAAAATACGAACCTAACTTAAGACTCCGGGTAAAATTACGAACCCAACTAAAACTCCGGGTAAAATTACGAACCCAACTAAAACTCCGGGTAAAAAATACGAACCCAACTAAAACTACGGGCAAAAATACTAACCCAACTAAAAAGTCCGGGTAAAAAATACGAACCCAACTAAAACTCCGGATAAAATTACGAACCCAACTAAAACTCCGGGTAAAAATACGAACCCAACTAAAACTCCGGGTAAAAATACTAACCCAACTAAAAAGTCCGGGTTAAAAATACGAACCCAACTAAAACTCCGGGTAAAATTACGAACCCAACTAACACTCCGGGTAAAATTACAAACCCTACTAAAACTCCGGGTAAAAATACGAACCCAACTAAAACTCCGGGTAAAAATACTAAGCCAACTAAAAAGTCCGGATAAAAAATACGAACCTAACTTAAGACTCCGTCTGAAATTACGAGCCCAACTAAAACTCCGGGTAAAATTACGAACCCAACTAAAACTCCGAGTAAAAATACGAACCCAACTAAAACTCCGGGTAAAAAATACTAACCCAACTAAAAAGTCCGGTAAAAAATACGAACCCAACTAAAACTCCGGGTAAAATTACCAACACAACTAAAACTCCGGGTAAAAATACGAACCCAACTAAAACTCCGGGTAAAAATACTAACCCAACTAAAAAGTCCGGGTAAAAAATACGACCCCAACTAAAACTCCGGGTAAAATTACGAACCCAACTAAAACTCCGGGTAAAAAATACGAACCCAACTAAAAAGTCCGGATAAAAAATACGAACCTAACTTAAGACTCCGGGTAAAATTACGAACCCAACTAAAACTCCTGGGTAAAATTACGAACCCAACTAAAACTGCGGGTAAAGAATACGAACCCAACTAAAACTCCGGGTAAAAAATTCTAACCCAACTAAAAAGTCCGGGTAAAAAATACGAACCCAACTAAAACTCCGGGTAAAATTACGAACCCAACTAAAACTCCGGGTAAAAATACGAACCCAACTAAAACTCCGGGTAAAAATACTAACCCAACTAAAAAGTCCGGGTTAAAAATACGAACCCAACTAAAACTCCGGGTAAAATTACGAACCCAACTAAAACTCCGGGTAAAATTACGAACCCAACTAAAACTCCGGGTAAAATTAGGAACCCAACTAAAAAGTCCGGGTAAAATTACGAACCCAAATAAAACTCCGGGTAAAAAATACGAACCCAACTAAAAAGTCCGGGTAAAAATACAAACCTAACTTAAAACTCCAGGTAAAATTACGAACCCAACTAAAACTCCGGGTAAAAAATACGAACCAAACAAAAAAGTCCGGGTAACATTTAGAACCCAACTAAAACTCCGGGTAAAAAAATACGAACCCACCTAAAACTCCGGGCAAAAATACTAACCCAACTAAAAAGTCCGTGTAAAAAATACGAACCCAACTAAAACTCCGGCTAAAATTACGAACCCAACTAAAACTCCGGGTAAAAATACGAACCCAACTAAAACTCCGGGTAAAAGTACGAACCCAACTAAAACTCCGGGTAAAAATACTAACCCAACTAAAACTCCGGGTAAAAATACTAACCCAACTAAAAAGTCCGGGTAAAAAATACGAACCCAACTAAAACTCCGGGTAAAATTACGAACCCAACTAAAACTCCGGGTAGAAAATACGAACCCAACTAAAAAGTCCGGATAAAAAATACGAACCTAACTTAAGACTCCGGGTAAAATTACGAACCCAACTAAAACTCCGGGTAAAAAATACGAACCCAACTAAAACTCCGGGCAAAAATACTAACCCAACTATAAAGTCCGGGTAAAAAATACGAACCCAACTAAAACTCCAGATAAAATTACGAACCCAACTAAAGCTCCGGGTAAAAATACGAACCCAACTAAAACTCCGGGTAAAAATACTAACCCAACTAAAAAGTCCGGGTAAAAAATACGAACCCAACTAAAACTCCGGATAAAATTACGAACCCAACTAAAACTCCGGGTAAAAATACGAACCCAACTAAAACTCCGGGCAAAAATACTAACCCAACTAAAAAGTCCGGGTAAAAAATACGAACCCAACTAAAACTCCGGATAAAATTACGAACCCAACTAAAACTCCGGGTAAAAATACGAACCCAACTAAAACTCCGGGTAAAATTACGAACCCAACTAACACTCCGGGTAAAATTACAACCCCTACTAAAACTCCGGGTAAAAATACTAACCCAACTAAAAATTCCGGGTAAAAAATGCGAACCCAACTAAAACTCCGGGTAAAAAATACGAACCCAACTAAAACTCCGGGTAAAAAATACTAACCCAACTAAATAGTCCGGGTAAAAGATACGAACCCAACTAAAACTCCGGGTAAAATTACGAACCCAACTAAAACTCCGGGTAAAAATACGAACCCAACTAAAACTCCGGGAAAAAATACTTACCCAACTAAAAAGTCCGGGTAAAAAATACGAACCCAACTAAAACTCCGGGTAAAAAATACGAACCCAACTAAAACTCTGGGTAAAAAGTACGAACCCAACTAAAACTCCGGGTAAAAAATGCTAACCCAACTAAAATGTCCGGGTAAAAAATACGAACCCAACTAAAACTCCGGGTAAAATTACGAACCCAACTAAAACTCCGGGTAAAAATACGAACCCAACTAAAACTCCGGGTAAAAATACTAACCCCAACTAAAAAGTCCGGGTAAAAAATTCGAACCCAACTAAAACTCCGGGTAAAATTACGAACCCAACTAAAACTATGGGTAAAATTACGAACCCAACTAAAACTCCGGGTAAAATTACGAACCCAACTAAAAGTCCGGGTAAAAAATACGAACCCAACTAAAAAGTCCGGGTAAAATTACGAACCCAAGTAAAACTCCGGGTAAAATTACGAACCCAACTAAAACTCCGGGTAAAATTACGAACCCAACTAAAAAGTCCGGGTAAAATTACGAACCCAAATAAAAAGTCCGGGTAAAATTACGAACCCAACTAAAACTCCGGGTAAAATTACGAACTCAACTAAAACTCCGGGTAAAATTACAAACCCTACTAAAACTCCGGGTAAAAATACGAACCCAACTAAAACTCCGGGTAAAAATACTAAGCCAACTAAAAAGTCCGGATAAAAAATACGAACCTAACTTAAGACTCCGTCTGAAATTACGAGCCCAACTAAAACTCCGGGTAAAATTACGAACCCAACTAAAACTCCGAGTAAAAATACGAACCCACCTAAAACTCCGGGTAAAAAATACTAACCCAACTAAAAAGTCCGGTAAAAAATACGAACCCAACTAAAACTCCGGGTAAAATTACCAACACAACTAAAACTCCGGGTAAAAATACGAACCCAACTAAAACTCCGGGTAAAAATACTAACCCAACTAAAAAGTCCGGGTAAAAAATACGACCCCAACTAAAACTCCGGGTAAAATTACGAACCCAACTAAAACTCCGGGTAAAAAATACGAACCCAACTAAAAAGTCCGGATAAAAAATACGAACCTAACTTAAGACTCCGGGTAAAATTACGAACCCAACTAAAACTCCTGGGTAAAATTACGAACCCAACTAAAACTGCGGGTAAAGAATACGAACCCAACTAAAACTCCGGGTAAAAAATTCTAACCCAACTAAAAAGTCCGGGTAAAAAATACGAACCCAACTAAAACTCCGGGTAAAATTACGAACCCAACTAAAACTCCGGGTAAAAATACGAACCCAACTAAAACTCCGGGTAAAAATACTAACCCAACTAAAAAGTCCGGGTTAAAAATACGAACCCAACTAAAACTCCGGGTAAAATTACGAACCCAACTAAAACTCCGGGTAAAATTACGAACCCAACTAAAACTCCGGGTAAAATTAGGAACCCAACTAAAAAGTCCGGGTAAAATTACGAACCCAAATAAAACTCCGGGTAAAAAATACGAACCCAACTAAAAAGTCCGGGTAAAAATACAAACCTAACTTAAAACTCCAGGTAAAATTACGAACCCAACTAAAACTCCGGGTAAAAAATACGAACCAAACAAAAAAGTCCGGGTAACATTTAGAACCCAACTAAAACTCCGGGTAAAAAAATACGAACCCACCTAAAACTCCGGGCAAAAATACTAACCCAACTAAAAAGTCCGTGTAAAAAATACGAACCCAACTAAAACTCCGGCTAAAATTACGAACCCAACTAAAACTCCGGGTAAAAATACGAACCCAACTAAAACTCCGGGTAAAAGTACGAACCCAACTAAAACTCCGGGTAAAAATACTAACCCAACTAAAACTCCGGGTAAAAATACTAACCCAACTAAAAAGTCCGGGTAAAAAATACGAACCCAACTAAAACTCCGGGTAAAATTACGAACCCAACTAAAACTCCGGGTAGAAAATACGAACCCAACTAAAAAGTCCGGATAAAAAATACGAACCTAACTTAAGACTCCGGGTAAAATTACGAACCCAACTAAAACTCCGGGTAAAAAATACGAACCCAACTAAAACTCCGGGCAAAAATACTAACCCAACTATAAAGTCCGGGTAAAAAATACGAACCCAACTAAAACTCCAGATAAAATTACGAACCCAACTAAAGCTCCGGGTAAAAATACGAACCCAACTAAAACTCCGGGTAAAAATACTAACCCAACTAAAAAGTCCGGGTAAAAAATACGAACCCAACTAAAACTCCGGATAAAATTACGAACCCAACTAAAACTCCGGGTAAAAATACGAACCCAACTAAAACTCCGGGCAAAAATACTAACCCAACTAAAAAGTCCGGGTAAAAAATACGAACCCAACTAAAACTCCGGATAAAATTACGAACCCAACTAAAACTCCGGGTAAAAATACGAACCCAACTAAAACTCCGGGTAAAATTACGAACCCAACTAACACTCCGGGTAAAATTACAACCCCTACTAAAACTCCGGGTAAAAATACTAACCCAACTAAAAATTCCGGGTAAAAAATGCGAACCCAACTAAAACTCCGGGTAAAAAATACGAACCCAACTAAAACTCCGGGTAAAAAATACTAACCCAACTAAATAGTCCGGGTAAAAGATACGAACCCAACTAAAACTCCGGGTAAAATTACGAACCCAACTAAAACTCCGGGTAAAAATACGAACCCAACTAAAACTCCGGGAAAAAATACTTACCCAACTAAAAAGTCCGGGTAAAAAATACGAACCCAACTAAAACTCCGGGTAAAAAATACGAACCCAACTAAAACTCTGGGTAAAAAGTACGAACCCAACTAAAACTCCGGGTAAAAAATGCTAACCCAACTAAAATGTCCGGGTAAAAAATACGAACCCAACTAAAACTCCGGGTAAAATTACGAACCCAACTAAAACTCCGGGTAAAAATACGAACCCAACTAAAACTCCGGGTAAAAATACTAACCCCAACTAAAAAGTCCGGGTAAAAAATTCGAACCCAACTAAAACTCCGGGTAAAATTACGAACCCAACTAAAACTATGGGTAAAATTACGAACCCAACTAAAACTCCGGGTAAAATTACGAACCCAACTAAAAGTCCGGGTAAAAAATACGAACCCAACTAAAAAGTCCGGGTAAAATTACGAACCCAAGTAAAACTCCGGGTAAAATTACGAACCCAACTAAAACTCCGGGTAAAATTACGAACCCAACTAAAAAGTCCGGGTAAAATTACGAACCCAAATAAAAAGTCCGGGTAAAATTACGAACCCAACTAAAACTCCGGGTAAAATTACGAACTCAACTAAAACTCCGGGTAAAATTACGAACCCAACTAAAACTCCGGGTAAAATTACGAACCCAACTAAAACTCCGGGTAAAAAATACGAACCCAACTAAAACTCCGGGCAAAAATACTAACCCAACTAAAAAGTCCGGGTAAAAAATACGAACCCAACTAAAACTCCGGATAAAATTACGAACCCAACTAAAACTCCGGGTAAAAATACGAACCCAACTAAAACTCCGGGTAAAAATACTAACCCAACTAAAAAGTCCGGGTTAAAAATACGAACCCAACTAAAACTCCGGGTAAAATTACGAACCCAACTAACAATCCGGGTAAAATTACAAACCCTACTAAAACTCCGGGTAAAAATACGAACCCAACTAAAACTCCGGGTAAAAATACTAAGCCAACTAAAAAGTCCGGATAAAAAATACGAACCTAACTTAAGACTCCGTCTGAAATTACGAGCCCAACTAAAACTCCGGGTAAAATTACGAACCCAACTAAAACTCCGAGTAAAAATACGAACCCAACTAAGACTCCGGGTAAAAAATACTAACCCAACTAAAAAGTCCGGTAAAAAATACGAACCCAACTAAAACTCCGGGTAAAATTACCAACACAACTAAAACTCCGGGTAAAAATACGAACCCAACTAAAACTCCGGGTAAAAATACTAACCCAACTAAAAAGTTCGGGTAAAAAATACGAACCCAACTAAAACTCCGGGTAAAATTACGAACCCAACTAAAACTCCGGGTAAAAAATACGAACCCAACTAAAAAGTCCGGATAAAAAATACGAACCTAACTTAAGACTCCGGGTAAAATTACGAACCCAACTAAAACTCCTGGGTAAAATTACGAACCCAACTAAAACTGCGGGTAAAGAATACGAACCCAACTAAAACTCCGGGTAAAAAATTCTAACCCAACTAAAAAGTCCGGGTAAAAAATACGAACCCAACTAAAACTCCGGGTAAAATTACGAACCCAACTAAAACTCCGGGTAAAAATACGAACCCAACTAAAACTCCGGGTAAAAATACTAACCCAACTAAAAAGTCCGGGTCAAAAATACGAACCCAACTAAAACTCCGGGTAAAATTACGTACCCAACTAAAACTCCGGGTAAAATTACGAACCCAACTAAAACTCCGGGTAAAATTACGAACCCAACTAAAACTCCGGGTAAAATTACGAACCCAACTAAAAAGTCCGGGTAAAATTACGAACCCAAATAAAACTTCGGGTAAAAAATACGAACCCAACTAAAAAGTCCGGGTAAAAATACAAACCTAACTTAAAACTCCAGGTAAAATTACGAACCCAACTAAAACTCCGGGTAAAAAATACGAACCAAACAAAAAAGTCCGG